>NTPY01000456.1:839328-867825 GCA_002922825.1 Brachionus calyciflorus
GAATGATAGCTCGTTCTTGAAAAAACTTCCATACTCCCAAATAGTTTGTGCTTTATTGTAAATATAATATTTAAAATCAGACTTGTTTACGAGTACCAAAAAACAAGTACAAACGAGTATTTTACGAGTACGAGTAATACTCGTACTTTTGAAATTTTTTGGGACGAGTACGAGTAATTCTCGTACTTTTGAAATTTTTTTGGCACGAGTACGAGTAATTCTCGTCCTTATGAAATTTTTTCGGGACGAGTACGAGTAATACTCGTACTTTTGAAATTTTTTTGGCACGAGTACGAGTAATACTCGTACTTTTGAAATTTTTTTGGCACAAGTACGAGTAATACTCGTACTCCTAATTTCCGTAAAATTAATAGATTTTACGTAAATTTTGGTAAAATACAAAGATCGAAACAGTACTGTATATCTTTTTCATATAATGGTCATATGCGTTTAAATAGTCCGTTTCTATGCGTTTAAATATTCATAGAGCAAAAATAATGAAAAAATCTGACTTAATTTAAGAATAATTTATGAAAGAAAATTCTATAAAATCGAATAATGGAAAAACGAATTATATTTAATCGAATTTTCGAATTATGCACAAATTGCAAAAATATTGCAGACTAATCTATAAGGTGTAATCTATAAGGTGTAAGTTTCACAAAGTTACATAATTTTTTCTTTGCACACATTATTTTTCTACCTTTTATTAGAGTTTGAATATTTTGTAATTGTAAATTGTAAAGAAATTCACAATGCCATTAAACAGATTGTCTTTTTTAAAAAATCCTTAAATTATCAATTGTATTTTTTTTATTTTACATTCTTCATATGCAACTTCACTCGCCTTACGCAAATACAAGTAGAGAAGCAAAGCTTTTATTATGCGAGTAACGAGCCGTTATTAATTAATTAATAATTAATTTTTAAATATTAAAAAAATGATGATTTTAAGCTTTAAATTTGCCCCGAATAATGAATATTTAATCATGTTCTTTGAGTAAAATAAAAATTATTTTGGCAGTAAACATTATTTGGGTCATTATTTCATTTTTTAAATCTTAAAAATACCAATTTTTTTATGCTTGATCTTGATTTTGTGTACCGTACTCAAACACCAAACTTTTTTATCTAATTTTGGGTTTTTGGTGTTTCAGTACGGTACAAAGACACAAAACGCAAATACCACAATTTTTTGGGAACCAGTTACTGATAATAATAAAATAAACGGGTTTCAAGAATTTAGTTTTAGTCTAGGTTACATAATCGTTTTTAGTTTTGAATTTAAATTAAACGTAATTAATAAAAATGGGTCTACCTTACAAACACACAACTGTGTTTTAGCAACACGGAACTGTGTCTGACAAACACACAAGTAGAATCTGATTTTAAAACAACATTAACAGCACACAGACCTCCGATTTTTTATTTTAGAAGAAAATATTTTTAAAAAAATTGAAACATACAATTTGTCTGATTTTTGATTATAAAAACTACCAACTATAAAATTTTTGTAGTAAATTTCTCAAAAGGTCCTTTTTTTTAAATTCAAAGCTAAATAATGATCACATATTTTCCATTTTAAATAATATTTTCTGACGAAAAATTAAAAAAAATCGAATAAAAAAGTAAAATCACACAAATTGTGTGTTAAGAGAAGAATTTTTATTTTTTTCTTAATTTAATTTTGATTCCGTATACTTTTGTAACGATACTTTTGTAACTTAAATTATAAATTTCCCTTTTTAGAATAAAAAAATTCATAACGAAACGTGAAAAGTTATAAATTTCTCTTTTTTATTAGATATTAATTGTAATGATTTAAAAAAAATAAGGTATATATATGTTTATAATAACGTAAAAATAATTAATTATCAAATTCTCCAATATCACTTTCATCAGATTCATATTCACTTGCAGTCGATATGTCATTATCATGAGCATCTTGTTGAATTTTATTCTTCTTTTTGTCTAACGCGTTAAGGTCACACATCATTGATACATACTTTGAATATGTATCGATAGATATTTCAGAATCCAAAAGCATTTGTCTATGATTGTTTAAGATGGCATCGTTGATCACATTTAACTTTTTTCTAGCGGGTGCATTTTCATTATTTATTGCACGATAGTATTTTAAGGATGCATCGGTTTCTTCTTCTTTGAATTTAGAAATAGCTTTAAAAATATCCGGATGAGCAACTGATAAATGATTACTAAACTTATTATCAACAGATTTTTCTAAAGCACAAACTGTTCTAAACGATTTCTGCATTTCTAAATTTTTTTGAAAGTCTGTCTTTAGACCACATTTATTATATTGATATATTTCATCAAAGATTGGCAGAAATGGAAAAGGCAGCCTTTATTTTGTACACTAGGAAAAACATACTTAAATGAGTTAATAGCTGCTACCTCAAAGTCTGTCATAACATATTTAGGATCTAATTTAAGTTTCAAAATCTTTGCTTCTTTTTTGAAAGCAAGAAAAACATGAGTATAATATGTCCTTTTTTTTCTATGCATTAATGCAAAGCAGCACGGCACCATGTGGTTATTTATATAAGCATGAATAATATAAAGCTGATAAAAAAATTTAGCAGCGGTCCGAAAGGTTCCGTCTGCGTACCAATGAGTAGCCTGAGACAAAGCCTTTAGCTGAGTAGGTGATGCAAAAACCAAGATTTTATTATCGTTATTATAAATTAAAAATTTTTCATTTTGATTATTCAGTTTAAATTCTTCCGGAATTTCTAATTCTCTTAAATTTTTAGCTAATTTAGGACAAAATTTTTTTTTTCTTTTAGTTAATGTGGACTTTATACTAGTAAAAGGGCCAATTACCTTAGATAACTCTTCATAAGACAGATTAGAAGTTTGTTTAATCTTACTTTGTTCTTCCAAGTAAATTTTGCCGACACTATTATGAGATTCAGATTCAGCTCGAATTTTACAATTGGTATTAAATTGTATTCTAATCATTTCTTGGTCATCCAGTTTCTCATGATTGATTTCAGTTTTATGCTCGGAGAACCTTAATAATTTATCGTCTCTAGTCAAAGTTACCGATGCATTACAGCCGTTAACTTTACATATCCAGTTAATCGAATTTTTATTTATTCGGTGTCTCTTGAATAAATAACCATTAAAACAGAGATCCATGCCATTGTGATCTAAGTTTTCATTTGCTTTTATTTCACTATTAAACCAAGTATTAGGCAAAAAAGTAATTGAAAAGTTTGAAGCCATTGTTAAGTAGTTATTTTTTTTGTAATTATTTGTTTGCTTTTTAATTTGGAAGTAAATTTTAATAATTGTAATGAAAATTACAAAATTCCCTTTTTAAAATTTCATTTTTTTTCAAATATAACGATTCATTATAAAATTCCTTTTTTTTGAATTTTTTTTTTGAGTTACAAATTTCCGTTACAAAAGTAATCGCTACCTTAATTTTTTTAGTATTTTTAATCAGGAATTGCGATTTTTATAAGACCAACACATATTTTGTGTGATTTTTTATGTCGTGTTTTCGTAAGTTTTTGCTGGTGTGTTTGTCAAATTTTTTTGTGTGTTGGTCAAACCCACTTGTGTGTTTACACAATATTTTCAATATAAATTCTAATAATTTGGTTTTCTTTTTAAAAGAGTCTTCTGTGCTTGCCATACTAAAATAAATCTAACTGTAAAATTGGACAATATTAATTGTAATTTAGAATGCCCTGGAAATTCCAGTCAAATATGTGGTGGTTATTTTGGTCCAAGAAATGTTTATGAAATTAAATGTAAATAAAATTGCTGTTTTTTTAAATATGAATAAACATTTTTTTCTTAATTTTTTAAGCTTCATTTTTGGAGTTGATTTATTTAAACCAAAAAACCTCTATTGTAAATCAAAATATAAGCTTATATTTGGACGTAAAATCTATTTATAATTCAAGCGAAATCAAAATTAATTTTGGAGATAATGAAACTTATTATGTTAAAACCACAAAATCTCATGATCAGTTTAAAATTCAAAAAAGTTACAATTTAAGTGGAAAATACACATTAAAATTTGAAGTCATCGACCAAAATCTTCAATTAGAAGCTGACGTGAAAGGTATACTGACTTAATTTTAAATTTATTTATTTTTATTCTAATTTTTTATCATTGTTTTAAGTGGTTGAAAGTTTAAATTTTACAAGAAAAATTCCTATAATTTTCATTAATGGTAAAAAATTTAATAATTTAAAAAATGTACAGAATTAATTTCATCTTTGTTTTATTTTTAAGAAAGAGGGAATTTCTTGAATTGTGCATTGCAAAATAATTTTGAACAAACAATCAATCACAAAAATTATCGAAAGAATCAAGAAGTCTGTTCAATTCAGTGCGCAAAATTTAATTTTGCCTATTCTGCAGTTCGATCACCGTAAGATTATTTAACATTCCTATCATTTAGGAATACTATTTGCGAGGAACGAGCAAGTCGTTACTTTCTAAGCAATATGAACGAGCGTATATAAAAAAGGAGGACGATGTTTTGAAAAAAATTCATGTTTAAAACAAATATTGATATACGTACAATAAATAACGTGTCCTTTGTAGAACTCGCAAAAAACGAAAATCTTTATAGTTAAAATAATAATCAATGAAACCTACTTTAAAGTGGTATTTAACTACTTACTCAGCGAAACTATTTGAGCCAAGAGTCCATGCTCAAGTCCAAAATCTAGCAACAAACAAAAATATTCACAAAAAAAAAATATTTAAGTGTGTTCAAATAATTAGGGGTTGTCACTAAAATGCGGAAGCGGAATGCGGAGCGAATAGTTACCCTAAAATGCGGATTCGGAATTTTTGAAAAACCTAAAATGCGGAATAAAATTAATCGGGTCTTGTCACCTTGATGGACAATTGTCCGGGACAATTGACATTTCAAATTTACCTGGACAATTTTTTTATTTAACAGAAGAAATAATTAATTGATGGACAATTAAGTTTTTACCTGGACAATTATTATATTTTTATGTGGACAATAATATAATAAAAAGAAGATTTTTAGCCAACCATAATTAGCGTGACGGGTACTTTTTCCACGGTCCAAATTTTAGTGGAAAAAGAACCTTTTTGAAGTTGTGGAAAAAGTACCCTTAATTTTATTTTTATAATTTTCGTGGAAAAAGTACCTTTTTGAAATAGTAGAAAAATTTTTTTTTTTAAAAACAATTTTTTTATTTTCTAGTATTACAAACTAGATTATCTAACTAAAATCTTGAATTTTAAAACCATTATATCATTTTCTGTTAATGAATCATGGTCGTTATGGGGTACTTCTGATACAATTTGCTCGTTTTCAGAAATTGTATTGAATTTTCGTATCGTATTGATCGACGGTCACGATATATAGAACAAGGCCAAGTATAAGTATACAATCTTGAACATCTTTTTTACAACAAATTTAAAATCGTTTTGACATCTTTCATCGGCTTATCCATTTATCCACATAACTTGTGTTCTTACAATTAGACAAGCGAAAACCAAAAAAAGAGAGAGCAGGTTAAAGTTTATTTTAAATTTTTCTAATTAAATTTTGAGTGAGATAATTACGGACAATAATTTTTTTTCATGGACAATTATTTTATTCGGTGGACAATTAGTCTTTTTTTTGTCCAGGTAAATTCGAAATGTCAATTGTCCCGGACAATTGTCCATCAAGGTGACAAGACCCAATTAATCTTTTTTTGGATTTTTTCTTCAGGAAAGTTATTTTAATGAAAATATTATTTGAACACACTTACTAAAAATTTTTCAGTAAAAAGTGCAATCTCGTAATATTTTATCTTATTTTCAAAAGTATTCTTTTATAACGATTTCACTTTTCGTTACAAATTTGAATATAATAAAAATATACTTTTGTTACACTTTATTTTTTCGTGTCGTGAAAAAAGTATATAGAATCAAAATAGCCAGTGAAAGAAAGCGAAAAATCCGTTTTAGAAGACTTGAAAGAATCTATTAAAAAGATAAATTGAATAGAAATAATAGATTTCTTTTTTGGGTAGAATTTTAAAAAATCGATTTCAATATCTGAAAATCTTTTTTTAAAGTCAAGTGTCTTGTTTTTGTTCAAATACTAGACCCAATGCAATATCTGATGAAAAATGTGTTTGTAGTTGCGTAAACTCAGAAAATAGATTATGTGGTTGTTTTGACAGGGTTCGATCATACGAAATTGAAAGTAAAATTTCTAATTAAAATTCAGTCTCTTTTTAAATTAAATTACAAGTCACATATCATATTTCATGAACAAAGAAAAAATGATTCATAAAATTTTTACAGATTTAAGCTTGGTTAACTTGAAAATTTTAAGATTTACAGAGTTGTAGTTTGACTCAGTTAAAAAGAACAACTACAATAAACAAAATATTTTATTAGTTGTTTGTTTTAAAAAGATAAAAATCTGACTTTATTTACGTAATTTTACGTAAAATTACGTAAATTTACGTAAAATCAAAAAGGGCCAAAAAATTTCAAAATTTTCCAATATTTTCCTATTTTTAAAAATTCATTTTTAGAAATTCGAATAGAAAAAATTTACCATTTTTTACCTTTTTTTACGTAAATTTTGGTAAAAAATTGTAAAATTAAGTAAATAATCGTAAAAAATTGTAAAAGAATTTAAATCGTTTGTTTTTAACGATCTAATTTTCCTCTCTTTATAGTTTAATACCTTATTTGTATAATCTAACACCTTTAGATATTTTTTTTATCCTTTGCTAACCTTTCGTTTGAAAATTCGAGGAACAAAAAAAAAACCCAAAAATTTAGTTTTTAAAGGATTAAGATATATCGTTGTTCATCTTTACAGTTTTCTTTTTAAATATTAATTGTTAAAAAGTGGTTAAAATTGAAACCTTCTCTAAAAAACAAACGATTTAAATTATTTTACATTTTTTTACGATTATTTACTTAATTTTACAATTTTTTACCAAAATTTACTAAATTTTACGTAAATTTACGTAAAAAAAGGTAAAAATGGTAAATTTTTTCTATTCGAATTTCTTAAATGAATTTTTAAAAATAGGAAAATATTGGAAAATTTTGAAATTTTTTGGCTCTTTTGAGGTATAGTCAACGAGGCATCTAATTTCCAGCTCGACTTGAAGCAGACTCCAGTTGACTTCTATTTAAAAAGAGCTAATTCCTCTGTTTGTTTCACTTTTATGAAAATTCTCTTTAGCCATAACTCCCCCCCCCCTTATTTTGGTCTTTGTCACGCTAGCAATGGTTTACCATGTATTTTTGCCTCCGTTTGAGGTCTTTTTAAGGTATGTTTGACTATTTTTGAAATGTCGATTTTTTCACCTTTCTTATTTGGATATTTCCAAAAAATATATTTTTTCATTTTCCAATGTTTTGATCGAGTAAGCGTGGGAAGCGACGGCCTAAATCTGATGGGCCGTCGACCCCGGTTTTTAACTTCCTTGATTTATTTCTCTTTAGTTAAAGTTTTAACAAATAAATATCAGTAAAACTGAAAATTTCTAAAATTTGCTGGTATCAGAGCCCCGACGTTTTTCCATTTTTTTATTTTAAAAAATTTTTAAAAAGTATTTTTCCTTGTCTAATTGACTGAAAAAAATTTAAAAAGTCAAGCAGACCTCAAACGGATGCTAAAATACATGGTAAACCATTGCTAGCGTGACAAAAAGACCAAAAATAGGGGGGGGGGGTGGAAATATCTCAAAAGTCACGCAGATCTCAAACAGAGCGCCTTTATGTCATAAATTATTTGAAAAAAGTTTTCAAACAGAGTTCAGCTGGAATTTTTTGCTCTGGTTGACTATAGATGGCCCTTTTTGATTTTACGTAAATTTACGTAAAATACAAAAATCAGAAACCACTGTATATAAATTTAATTAAATTATTTTAAAATATAACTAAAAGAAGTCAAATTTTTTTTATTCGAAACATAAAATTCAAATATTAGAATAAGTTATTTTACGAAATAAACTGCTAAAAAAATTTACTAAAATTGTAATACAATTTGAAAAAAAAGTTTTCGTCTTCCAAATTATCATATTGTTTACTTTATCTGGCTTTATTTTGCGTCTCCTATTCCAAATGATATAACAAGATTTGGAAAAAAGTAGAGGAAAAAGATGTAGCGGCTATGCAAAATAAACGTATAAATATTCTAAATAATAGTGGATAATTTCATTCGTTTATTTTTCTTAACTCTATCTTCCTAAAAAGTATCTAAATTATAACAAAAAATTATTTTATTTTTTTCCCAATTTTAAAAGAATTTTTTGATCATTCTTTTAATTAGTGACTTAAAATGAATCGGAAGAGTTTTTAAAATTTATATTTAATTTTTAATTTTTTATAAATTTTGTTTAGTTGAAGGAAAAACAAGAATAAAAGAAAAGTTGTATTAAAAGCTAACAAATAATTAAATAGTTATTTTTTTTTATATAACTATTTTTTTGTTTATTTTTATAAATAGTCAAATAATTATTCGATTTTTAAAAATCGAATCACAACTCCAAGATTTTATAAAGTATTTAATTTTTGTGATGCTTAGACATTTCTAGTGTTTTTAAAAGAGACTGATTACAAAATTTGGAAAGAATAAAAATACCTAAAAAATTTTTAAGAAAAAAATGAAAAGAGTCAGATTATTGGTATATATTATGGTTGTTTTAGTGAAAATTTTTATTTTGAAAAAAAAGACAATCAAACTTTCGGATTTTTAACAAATACTATTTGCATTCAATGGTGTCATGGGAAAGGTTTGTCATACTCTGCCACTAAACACAAGTAGTTAATTAATTTAATATTTTTTTCTTTTACTTTAGTTTAATTCTTTTATTCCTTTAAATAGTAATTTATGCTTTTGTCTTGATAATTTGAAAGGTTTACAGAAAATTGACGATGCTTTTTGTGATTTAAAATGTAATGGAGACCCATCTGAATATTGTGGAAGTTATTCAAGTTTTACTGTTTATGAATTAATGAGTATTTTTTGATGTTAATATGATTTGGAATAAAATCAATATAATCAATTTTATTTTAGCGATGAACTTTTACATATACTGTGATCCTTTGGGCTATAAATTTGAAAAAGTTAATTGTTCATTCTTACTAAATTTAACAGCTTCATATCCTGATACAGTTCAAAGTTTAATGATAGATTTTGGAGATAAAGAAATTCGATTTTTAAAACTTAATCTAAATTTAACTTTAAATTTGACTAAAATTTATAATGAAACTGGCAATTTTACTATTAGAGCACATTTGTTAAATTCTTCTTTAATAGCGCCTCTAACAGTTCAAAGTAAATCTAAAATTTTTGATTTAAATTTAATTACTTTATTTAATACAATTACAAATTAAAAGTCAAAAGACGTTCAATCGAAGTCGATCTTTACAATCAATATCAAGGTTGTTTCTATGATCGATTGCCTTTTGATATGGATCAAGTTATTTATTATAATCCCATAAACATGTCTAATAAAATATGCCAAGATGTTTGTAGAAATTTCCAGTATAATTTTTCTTCAACTTATAATGGAAATACTTGCTCATGTGGCAATCTTTTTGGTTCATATAATAGAGCAGCATCTGATACAAATTGTAATTACACATGTTCGGGAAATAATGAAAAATGTGGTGGAGCAAGTTATCGTTCATATAATGTCTTTAATGCTGATACAGGTAAATTAAGAGCTTAAATTATTAAAATATCTTTTTTGTCAAAGTCTATTTTAGACTCGGTATTTTATGGAGAATTAGAAGAGTGCACATCAGTTGACACGTCTAATTTAAAAGAAATAGCTCAAGTATCATCAGATTGTCTCTTAAAATGCGTAAGTTTAAAACTATCGAGACAACACGTTAACAAAAAGTAATTTTTTCTTTCAATAATTTTCAAAATTTATTTAAGAATTTTTTTTTTTAACTTTGGAATTAAAAGTTCTTGCTTTTGTACAAATTCTAGCTACGAAATAAACGGACTAGATTCGAGTAATGCCTTTTGTGATTTGAATCCCATTAATCAAATTGGAGGGTCTGATTATTATCTGAAAAGTGTTTATAGAGTTTCTGAAGAAAAAATAACGATCCAAAGAAATAATTTCTATTTGAAACATCTTGGATGCTTTGCTTTGAAACAAAATGAGTTTGATTTGAATATTTCTTACATTTTATTTTCAGAGAAATCAATTTTTAAATGTTGGATTCATTGTAATTTTATGAAAACACCATATGTTGCTTCAATTGGATCAAAGTGTTTTTGCTTAATTAATATATATGAGCTTTTAAGTAATTTTAGTTCTTTGGAAAATTGTGGATCTGAGTCCCACGTTGACAGACATTTTAATGGAAATCAACAGAATAAAATGGTTGATGTCTATGAATCAATAAGTATAAAAGCTTGTTATTTTGTTTAATTTTCTCTAATCAATATATATTTTTTTTAAATTAACAAATCCTTTTTTAAATTAATTTCTCAGAAACTTTCGCTTTTGAAAATCTTCAGACAATATGAGAAAATTTTTAGGTGAATAGTCTTGACCTTTTACATTCGTATTTTAAAAAATTGCAATTGGTAATCTTCCATTTAGCCATATCGAATTGAAATATATTAGCATCTTATCAGTGGGAGTTTTTTCATTTTTAGGAATATTACCTTTAATTAATTCAAATGCTAATTGGACATTATCTATTGGTACGAAGTATAAACAAATTATTTTCTTGATTCACTTTCTCAACTCTTTATTTTGTGAATATTTTTTCTTAAGACCATCAGTTGCCAAGTGACGCCATAAACATTCATTATAGTGAAAGTGACCTTCTTTTACAGTAGCATATAATAAAATGGCGATTAACTAAATCGAGATTAATTTTTTTTTCTTGTACATGTGATTTATTTTTGTAAGATATTTTGTTTCTTTTATTTTAAAACTCTCTGAAATGAAAATGTTTTAAAGTGTGAAGACACCAAAATAACGGGTGTTCGTATAAAAGGTTGGCGCGGGTTTGTTTTCGATAAAATCTGGTGATTGGTTCATCCAAAACTTTTGAAATTTTATACATATATACATTAGACTTTCATGACTACAAGATATTATGTATCATATATCTGCTATATTTATACCGGAAATAAACAGCATAACCTTGACCACAGCTAAATCATCTCAATGTCCTCCTAGTTTTTGATATTATTTTTATAAGTATTATATATCATTTGATAGATAATCAAACAAGCATCAAAATGATATATAGATCTTTTTTTTTTATTACATTCGGTTCATTTATTTCCTAATGCAAAAGCCTCGTCTTGGGCCACGGTGAGATTATTAGTTGTAAAACAATTTAAACTTTTGACTTCTTTTGAATTCTTAAAAACTTTAAAAACGAAAAATGAATAATAATTTAGAGCCCTAATTTTTGTAATTTGTTTTTATGGCATACATATTTTAATTTAGATTTTTCAGTTCATGAATATCCGTACGAAAGCAAATATGTTGTAGAAAATTTAAATTGTTCAATTTTAAATCAGCATAAAATATTATCAGTAGATTATTTGAACACGAGCCAATGTATCAATTTTTGCGGGCGGCTTAAATCTAGCTTTGCAGCCATATGGACCGAGTAAAATATTTTTTCTAATTTTAAACTTTTTTTGAATTTTGAAAATCAAATTTCTTAATTCAATGGTAAATCTAAGAAACGTTTATTTTCGTTTAAAATGAAACTTGTAAACAAAAATAGAACTAATTTGTTAGTGTTTTGTTCCTTCCTTCTTGATGATACACACTTGATGTCATATCACAAAATGATCATGATGATACACACTAAGTTTCATTAAAGTTTCATTAAGATGTGTTCTGAATTTTATTTAGAAAAAAATCAATTGCGTAAATAATATTTTTTCTTAAAAGTTAAATGTAGTTGAGAAGGAGAATTTCGGATTTGGTGTTTGGTTTTTAAATTAAAATCAAACTGAAAATTTACGTCCTATCCGTCCTCAAAAAAATTTAGTTTCCCAAAATTGTGAGTATAGTATTGACCCATGTTCGAATGTAACATGTTCATCTAATGGAAATTGTAATGTAAAAGGATCAAATCAACCTGAGTGTAGTTGCTTTAAATATTTCTCTGGTTCTTCGTGCGAAATAAAAAGCAATACTCTAATATTTATTCAAGGGTTTATTCGGATGACTTCGGTTCTAGCAATAATAATATTAGTCTGTTTTTTCTTGCTAATTATATTTAATGATTTTTTGAATATATGTGTAAAAAAGAAATTTAAAAAATCAAAACAGAAAAAAAAATATTTAATGATCAAATTTCAGTACAAAAATTTATTTGACTTTTTTGTTTAAAGCTTTTTAAATTAAAACAATGTTTTTAATAAATAATTTTTCAAAATTTTCAATAAAAAAATTTTCTTGTAATTAAACCTATAACGCAACTTTTTTTCTTGGTCCGAAATTCTCTAAATATTTTGGAGAATTAACAAGAAAATGTACATTCCGAAAATATTATTCTAAAATATCGGAATTTTCGGTAACATATGGACAATTTTATGTATTTAACGATTTTTCCGGGTATCTTTTTTTAATATTTAAATTTCTCTTAAAATTCAAAATAAATAGGCTATTCGGGTATTCCGGGTATATTATATTTAATGACAAGCAAGAGCCGTCAACAGAGAATTTCTTCTATTCGATTTTTTTATCTAATTAAAGTGTCTCAAATAAAAGAAATTTTTCAGTTTTTTTTCTTTCATTCGAAAGAGAAAATTTTGTCTTCTCAGAATATATTTAGCTAGCTTTTTTCAATTTATTTTCTTTTATTGAAGATAGTAAAAATAATGGTATAATGTAAACTATTACTAAGTGAATTGATTGCGATGAAATTATTCCCAAGGAAAAAATTACAAAGGATTTTATTACTATGAGGAAACTCTTACTAAATGATTTTATTCAGAGTCGAATTTATTTCCAAATTAAAATTAAACGAAAATAAGAAATTAATTGCCTTGAACGTTCATGAATGTTCATGAATATTCATTAATATTCATTTTTGGAACATATGAATGGCAAGGATAGTAGAGTATTTTTATTAGTAAAATAATTTTAATTTTTCATCTAAGCTATTAATAATCGTAAATTCATTTTTAAAAATTTTCCTTTCCTTCTTCTAAAGACATTTTTTAAGAAATTTCAATTAAAATTAAAAAGATTTACTGTAATGGGGACCTGATTTCATACTTTTAATTAGCTTAAATTGACTTTAAATTATTTGACCGCATTAGCGCAGAAATGATTGAATAAATATTTCTTTGGTTTTTGATATATTTTTTTCCACGTCCTAAATCTTGGTCCCCAAGTAGGTGATCAGTCCCTGTCACCAATCGAAAAAATAATTTTTAATCACTTTAAATTTAATCATTTGATCATAAAAGATACTAATATTTTTATAACTCAAATAAGTTAGTTATAACTTCATTAATTATAGTTATAACCGCTTAACTTTAATAAGGGGATTCTTTTTAATATATAAAGGATAGGATAGGATTTTTAAAATTTTCACACGAGAAGAAAATCATCATAGCAATAAATTCATATCGGAATCATTTAGCAATAGTTTCATTTTAGAATAAATTTATCAATTTAAATTTGGTAATAAAATCCTAATTAAAGAATTTGGAATAAAATCATATTTTAAGATTTGGGAAGAGAATCCTTAATTAAGCATTTAGAAATAAAATCATAGGGAATAATTTCATCGCAATAGAATCATTTGGTGATAGTTTACACCCAATCAAAATAATTAAAAATGTCTCAAATAAAATGAAATTTTTAACTCAAATGGCAGCAACTTTCTTCTATTCGTGGTTACGTTTATTTGAGGAAATACGGTAAATTACAAAAAAACAATAAAAAACAAATAATTTGTTCAAATAAACCGTTTCATTACGAATTTTTCTTTTTCTTTCTTTTTATTATTTTTTTAAATTCGCTATAAATTTCAGCTACAAAAGTAATCGTTATCAATACGATCAGTGAATTAGCTCATTTTTTTTCAAGTTTTAATCATTTTAAATTTTTTTTCAGTTAATTATTTTAAGACTTTAGTGTCTTAGAAAAAAGGTAATCATCAAAAAGAACATTATTTATCTTTAACGTTTGTTAATAGCTCCTTTTTTATAATCATTCATAATACAGTGGTGATTCGATTCGAGGATTTTACGTAAAATAAGGTAAAATCGCGAAAAATAAGAAAAGTTAATTAACCAAAATTATGGATAAAAAACGTTTTTTTACGATAATTTTGATAAAATCTGGTAAAAAAAAAGTGCCAAAATTTTTGGCAAAAATGGACTTTTTTTCGGAAAATTCATTTTTTTTGTTTTTGTTGTTTTTTCAAAATTCATTAAAAAAATTAACCAAATTTAACCGAAAATTACGTAAATTTTGGTTAATTTTTAACTGAAAACGTTAAAAAAGGTAAATTATGGATAATTTATCGAAAATTAAAGTAGATTATTGAAATAAGTTGACAAGTTTTTAAACAAATTTTAAGATAGTCTTAAACATCCCATGGACGATATTCCATAGAAGATGTTTATTGAAAGAGGTTTTTAACAGCTTAAGAACAAGTTTTAAACAAAAAAAGTATCCTCTTAAGCATCCCCCTAAAAAATTTTCTTAAACTTGTTTTTCAAAAAATGTCATAAACGTTTTTGCTTAAGCAAAAAAAATCGTCTTAACAACCTCTGAATCATTTTTTTGGGACTTTTTAAGATGTTTTTAAACAAGATCTTATAAAAACTGTCAGCTTATTTCATAAATGTTGTGAATTTAAATTTCAGGTCCGTTACGAAAACGCTGAACTAAGTTTATCCAATAATCAGTTTTTGCAAATAAACCGTACCGTATATTTATCTAATTATTATTTTTTTTACCTAAAAACATATTTAAGCGACTGTTTAAACAATTTTAAGGTGCCGGCCATTCGATCACTAATTATATGTATATCTGTTTTTATTTTAATTTTTCCAGTTTTTTTTTCCTTAGTATATAAAAAACTTGGTGTTTATATTAAATTTTAAATCTTTTAGCGTACTTCTTAAATTGCTTAATTGTGTAAAATATTGTTTAAATAAGCTTATTTCTTCTTTTGTTCGGATCTTGATATTAAGTACAAATTTTCGCCGGAAAATAAAGAATATGTGATATTTACCAAGATGAATAAAAAAGGAATCGTACGGCTCTAGAATATTTAGAAACCTTTTTTGGAAAAAAAAATATTTTAAATAGTTTAGAAAAATATTTTTAATGATCTCTAAATTCTTTCGGATCACTTAAAATTTTTTAAAGGATCGCCTAAATATGTTTTTAAATTAGTTTATTGTTCTGCATTTTCGTAAAATAGCTGAAATTTAAATACTTTTCAATAAATTATCCATAATTTACCTTTTTTAACGTTTTTAGTTAAAAATTAACCAAAATTTACGTAATTTTCGGTTAAATTTGGTTAATTTTTTTTAATGAATTTAGAAAAAACAACAAAAACAAAAAAAATGAATTTTCCGAAAAAAAGTCCATTTTTGCCAAAAATTTTGGCACTTTTTTTTTACCAGATTTTACCAAAATTATCGTAAAAAACGGTTTTTTATCCATGATTTTGGTTAATTAACTTTTCTTATTTTTCGCGATTTTACCTTATTTTACGTAAAATCCTCGAATCGAATCACCACTGCATTTCTTTCCATTAAAGTAATGCCTTTCGTAATATTAATATTCGAAGTACACACACTTTTAAGATCTATTGTAAAATTTTTGACAAAAAAGTTAGATTTTTTTAGTTTATCCAAAGGCATTCATAATCAATTATGGCATTAGCCTGTTTTTCATTCAAAAAATTAATTAGAAAAAAATATTTGGATGAACTGTACGAACATGTTGAAAGAGCTAAATTGAGTCGAATCGACTTGAAAGAAAAAAAAGATTTTTTTACTGATTTAATTAGGCGATTTTTATTGAAAAAATTAAGTCAAATATTTGATTCATTTAAAAATTATTAAATATTGTAAAAATCGATTTGAGAATCTAATAAATAAATTAAATGAGGTAAAAATATATTTTTTATAAGGAATTTTTTCCAAAGGGAATTAGTTGCAATTTACCTAAATAATTAATTAGTTTAAAAAAATAGTCAATACCAAAATTTATTTATATATAATTTATTTATATATTTATATATTGAAAGTTGTATGTTCCCGCAATCTAAAATTATCAAACATTGTCCTTTGGATAAGCTAAAAAAAATCCAACTTTTTTGTAAAAAATTTTACCATGGATCTTTATAGTGTGTGTACTTCGCATATTAAATATTACAAAGTGTAGTTCGAATGGCCCTCTGGGTAATAGCTTATTATTATTTTCTTAAAAATATCTAAATAAATGTTAAACTTTTTAGTATTTAAAAATTTTGATAAATCTATAAAATATTTAAACAAAGTAAATAATTTTTATTTCTTACTAAGAAGAATTACTTGTTTTTCTTAATTTTATAAATTTTTAAAACTATTTACCAATTGCTAAAATAAAGTTGTTAATAATATAAAAGCATTTAAAATCTATAAAAAATCAAGAGAGTTTTTAATTTTTTTTTGGTTAAAATGTTTTGGTACATTTTTTTCCTTGAAATCTCTTTGGAACTTATCAAAGGAATATATGCTATAGGTATTCATTTTTATCGAAAAATCTTAAAAAAACAAGAGAATAATTTCAAAATTTGATTGATTTCTTAACAGAATCAAATCATTCATTCAAAATCTACAAATATGGAGAATATATGGGATGCTATCGTGATAGCCCACTTGGACACAGTTTTACTAGTTTTACAATCTTTTCTGGTGATTTTGAACCTAATAAGTGCTTTGATAGATGTAAATTAAATGGTCATCAATTTGCCGGAACCCAATTTCTGTATAGTTTTTATTATTATTTAATTGTGGTATATTAATGATAAAATTTTATCAGAAATACAACAAGTCATGTTTGCTTCTGTGGAAATAGTTTTAGAATAAATCTAGATGTTGGTTCAAAATATTGTACTGCAAAGTGTGGTTTGAGCCCTTCTAGTTTATGCGGTAATAAAGACACAAGTATTAGAATTTACAACCTGAAAAGTATTACTAAGACCAAATATATTTAAAAAATTTTTAATAGTTGATAAAATTATTTTCTAATTATTAGATCGAACAGAGAATTATGAACTTATAGCCTATAATGTCGGTTGTTTTCAAACTATTAGAGAAGTTTCACCGACAGATCTAATTTTAACAGATCGCCTTACTGTGTTCAAATGCTACGAAGATTACAAATCAAAATATGCGGCAATAACTAGCGGGTATAAGAATTTCGCATAATCCTTTGTGAATTAATTCGCTTTTATTATACTCGAACTAAAAGAAATTTCAGATATGCAGATAATTATAAATCTGCTCATTAAGCGCGGTTCGTATTTTAAAGTGTTTATTTATGCTTTCCATCTTTTAAGAAAAAATAAATTTTTATAGATATCATTTTAAAAAGTCTAAATTTATTTCTAATTTAGAGGCTCATATTTTTGTTTTGAAAATATAGACAGTTTAAATAAAGTATCTGAGACAAATTGTTTTTTTAATTGTGAAAACTGTGGCGGTTTTGGTACCATGTACAAGATATTAAGTAAAAGATTACAAAAAAACTTCAAAACAATTTCTAAAAATTTTTAATTTAAAAAAAGGGAAAATGATAAAATTAAACTGTCCTGCTTTTGTGGATAAAGATGTTAGATTTGAGTGCATTTTACAAGTTGAATCTTTAGGCTCATGTTTTATCTTAACTATAAACTTTGGTGATAATGAGAAAAGAGAATTGTCATTTTGTGATGGTAATCATTCAATTTTCAAATCATATAACTCTTCCGGGTTGTTTGAAATTGAAGTTTCGGTCCATAATGAGACTTTGAATATAAATCCAATAATTTATGGTAATTTAACAACATTTTATGGTTAAATTTTCAAATATCAATTAATTTTTTTATTGCCAAGTTAAAAAAGCAATTGAAAATATTTTATCATCATTCGAGCATCTAAGTAATTATCGTTCTTTGAAGTTTTATATAATACAGCTAATATTTCTGACAAACATTTTAGACTAATCTTTAACAATCATATTTTAGTTTTAAACCCCATTTTTTATTAGATAATAACATTGACATACAAGAATATGCTGAATACATCGGTTGTTTTTATGCTAATGCTCTGAGTAATATTTATTATGAAAATAGTTTAATTCAGAATTTACACAACTTCACTCATATAAATTGCTTTCAAAAATGTCGTCAATTAGATTACAATTTTGCAATTATATACCAAGGGTAGCTTTGTTCATTTTTAAGAATTAATCCTAAAATATATAATAATTTTTATTTAGAGATAACTGTCTTTGTTCTAATATTTACGGTACTCAAGTTAAATTAAGTGATCATTACTGCAAATGTCCATGCTTATACAATCAAGAATCAAATTGTGGCTGTTACTTTTTTCATTTAGTTTATAGATTGATAGGTATTAATTTTAAGGAAATTCAATAATTGGAAAAAAATTAAATTTTTTGTTATAGATCAAAGAGTCTCTAATAATGTTAAGGGGATAGGCTTAGGATGCCATGAAATAATAAATCAAAATATTACAAGGCTTATCCCAGAAAATACTAACAGAGCATGTATAGAGTTTTGTTTAAATTTTGGAAAAAGTTACAATTATGCTTCCACTTTTAATAAGTAATAGTTTTAATTCTATTTTTTAATAAATCGTATCGTGGTGAAAATTGGTTTGTAAAATTACGTAAATTTCCCAAAAATCCGGTAAATTTACAAAATTTTACAAACGCCCAAAATTTTTAGAAATTTTCCCCGATTTTACCTAAATTTGAGAATTTCAAGAAACTAAAAAATTAAGTTTTTTATTTTTACGTGTTTTTGCGTAAATTTACGTAAAGTCCTATTAGGTAAAAAAACGTAAAATTCTGTAAAAAAATTAAAAATCGATTTTTATCAAATTTCAATCATAATTCAATAAATTTTTCCAAATTATTTCTATGCTCTAATCCTTTCTATATTTAGAAAAAATATTTTAGTTTTTGGTTTAATATGGGTTATTTAGACTCGTTTTTGCCAGGAGATTATGAGTTAGGTGCTTATTCGAGAATTAGAAAATTGAGAAAAAACAGCTCATTAAAACAAGAAAAAAAGAGTTTATAAAAAACTAGTGATGTTGGTCAACCAAACGTTTGGTCGACCAAGTCTTCCAATTTTGGTTATAAAAATTTGGTTAAGCAAAATTTTGGTTATCGAAAATTGGTTACAGAAAATTTTGGTTTCGAAAATATGGTTAACCAAAATTTTGGTTATCGAAAATTGGTTACCCAAAATTTTAGTTATCTGAAAAATTTTTTTTGTTAAATCAATAGAACCATATCCAATTTTTACTTTTTTATATCTATAAAAACCAAATTTTTGGCTAACCAAATTTGGCTAACTAAATGTTAACCAATTTTTGCTAACTAAATTTTTGGCTAACCAAATTTGGCTAACTAAATTTTTGGTTAACCAATTTGGCTAAACAAATTTTTGGTTAACCAATTTTGGTCGACCGCCTAACCAGCACTAACCAACATCACTATAAAAAACTAAAGCACAGAAATCACTTGCTCAACTTCCCGTCCTATAAAGTAGCGCTGTCCCCTTATATACAGTATTGTCAAAAACAAAGAGAACGGCATGAATATTTTCTTTGAGATTGACTTATTTTATAGCCAAAAAAAACTCAGTCCACTTGAAAAAAAATTTAATTGGAAAAATGCCTTCTGAATATAAAAAACGCCCATCAGCCACTCTTGACGACAAAATCAAGGATGTTATGATGAGCCAACAAGGAAAATCGTTTGCAACTAAGGCTCGCCTGAAGGAAGATATGAATTTGATGCGTTTGGTGAAGATAAATACAGTATTGGTTAAAAAATAAGAGAACCGCGAGATTTTTTTAAACATTTTATTAAAAAGAACAAAAGAGACGAAAAAGAAAAAACAATTCACACAAACAAATTATATATTCGAAAAATGCGTTTTTTAATTGATATTAAAAAGTTTAAAAAAAATTTCGGCGAATTTTATTTTTCTTTGAAAACTCATCAAAAAAAAACTCATCAAAAAAGAAACTCATCAATTTTGGGAAAAAAAATGAGAACGATCCTAAAATTAATAAAAAAAAGGGTAACTCCCATTTAATTTTTAAGCATTCATAAATTCTCCGTTGCATTGAGTCAACCAGATTCTCTGTTACACTTTTCGGTACGTTTTCTAAGATTTTTGGCACGATTCTTTTTAATTCTTCATAGATCGAAGTCCTACTTTTGCAAGCTCTTTGTCTAACCAACTCCACAGACTTTCAATACAGTTAAAATCTGGACTGTTAGCTGGCCACTTGAGACACTCTATTTTTTGATCGGCGAACCATTCGACTACTTTTTTTCGTTCTATGGCATCGTGCATTGTCTTGCTGAAAAATGAATGGCTGGTTTTGGGGCAACTACCTCTTTGATTCAACCATTACCGTTTCCGTTACCATTACAATTTTCGAAAAAAATACCTTTTATAAATTTTTTTTTTGAAATATTTATTTTAATTTTTTTTTGATAAAAAATCGGCAAAAAATTTAAAAAAAAATATTTCGAAAAAAAAATTTATAAAAGGTATTTTTTTCGAAAATTGTAATGGTAACGGTAACGGTAATGGTAATGGTAATGCCACTTTTTCGAGGCAAGTGCTGTAATGGCTAATCAGCTAAGAAATTTTCCTTTCTATTCAACAGTACATTAAAATGAATGTGTCGGTCCTTTTATTTATTAAAATGACCTTTCCTTAGATATTTTTTCTAAAACTTTTCTTCAGAGTGTCTTTAAAACCTTCAAGTAGAATGTTTTTATTGATTTTAATCTCTTAAGATTTTGCAGTTACAGTCGACTCTCTTTAATCCGGATGCAAAATAGCTCCAAAAATATTTATCCGGATTAAAATATTCGGTTTATCGGAAAGTATCAAAAATCCTTTCGTGCATTAAAAAAAAGTATCTAATTTTATTCGATTTATTTATTATTATCTTTCTCATTTTAAATTGGTTTTTAGTTTCTGTTGCAGAAAATATTAACAAATTTGTTTAAAGATTTTTATTTAAAAAAATAAGACAAAAGTTTTAAAAAGGACACATATTTTTTCTGTTTATTGTATTTAACTTTTCAACCTTATTTAGATATTATACATTTAATTACCAGTTTAATTATTTATTAGAATTTAATATATTAATTTTTTTATTACATTTGTATATGTAATTAAAAAAAATCTATTGATCATTATAATTTTAAATAATTTATTTGTACGGATTAAAATATAATTTTTCATATGTTTTTATTTAAAAAGCCCTAATTTTTATGTCCGAAAGTCGAATAAACCGGACATTCAAATCCGGATTAAAAAATCTTTTTAACATTATAGAGAATAGTAGAGAGCTCCAAGCCCGATTATTTTTGTCCGAAAGTCGAATTATCCGGATAAAGGTATATCCGGATAAAAGCCAGTGGACTGTACTAAAACAAGAATGGTTTAAGATCAATATTTATAGAAAACCGGGCTTAATTCTTATAGTTTTAAAATTTTAATTTTTTTACAGAATTTTACCTTTTTTTACGTTTTTTTACCTTATAGGACTTTACGTGAATTTACGCAAAAACACGTAAAAATAAAACTTAATTTTTTAGTTTCTTGAAATTCTCAAATTTAGGTAAAATCGGGGAAAATTTCTAAAAATTTTGGGCGTTTGTAAAATTACGTAAATTTACCAAAAATCCGGTAAATTTACGTAAATTCTAGTAGAATCACGTAAATTTACTTTTTTTACTTCGGTAAATTTACGCAATTTTACGATAAATTACGTGAATTCGTGTAAATTTCCGTAAAATTAACAGATTTTACGTAAATTTTTGGTAAAATACAAAGATCGGAACAGTACTGTATATCTTTTTCATATAATGGTCATATTCCGTTTCTATGCGTTTAAATATTCATAGAGCAAAAATAATGAAAAAATCTGACTTAATTTAAGAATAATTTATGAAAGAAAATTCTATAAAATCGAATAATGGAAAAACGAATTATATTTAATCGAATTTTCGAATTATGCACAAATTGCAAAAATATTGCAGACTAATCTATAAGGTGTAACTTCCAAAGTTTCACAAAGTTACATAATTTTTTCTTTGCACACATTATTTTTCTACCTTTTATTAGAGTTTGAATATTTTGTAATTGTAAATTGTAAAGAAATTCACAATGCCATTAAACAGATTGTCTTTTTTAAAAAATCCTTTTATTCATAAATTATCAATTTTATTTTTTTTATTTTACATTCTTCATATGCAACTTCACTCGCCTTACGCAAATACAAGTAGAGAAGCAAAGCTTTTATTATGCGAGTAACGAGCCGTTATTTTGAATTAAATTCAAATTATAGAAAAAATTCTAAAAATTTATCATAAATTTCAAAATAAGTTATTATGAAATTCCTAAATTAAAAATAAACATTGGATTCATGTAATTTATTCCCTTTTCAAAGTTATTACCCTTACTCTAGAAAATATTTTCTCTAAAAATAAATCACTTTGTATTTTATTCCCCTAGCACTAGAAGGCCTGATATTTGTAATACCTTTAAAGACCAAGTGGGTTTTTTCAACCCTTCAATCTTTTATACAGATTCATTACTAAATTTTTTTTATGAAATTAATTATATTCACTTATTTAGGTTACTAATAAACTTTATGGGCTATTTTTGTTAATTTTCCCTCAATACTTACGTAATTGAACGGATTTAAAAAGGAAATTTGTTTGAAAACAAACAAATAATTGGTTCATTTTTTATTAAAATACTGGTCACATTTTTAGGGGTTCGCTGCTTGGAAAATTTTTTTTTATGGATTTTTTTACTTTGTTTAATTATTTTCATTATATCAAAATTTGAATCTTCCCATAACCTTCAATACCTTGTGTGAGAATTCTAATAAGTAATAATGTTTTATCTTCATTTTAGTCAACATCTTTTTAGAAAATATTGATGGATCTTCGGTTTTTACAGTCCTTTATCTAAAAACCCTTTAATTCATAAATTATCAACTTTAAAATCGTTTTTTTTATTTTACTCTCTCCAAATGCTACTTCATTCACGATAATTACGATTTTAAAGTTTTAATAATAGTACAAACTTAATTTTTCAAGTATTAAGTGTTATTTGACCAAAAGCTTTTAATTTTTAGAATCGAAACGTTTAAAATAAAACTCCGGTTTCAAAAAACTCGTTTGGTCCTTCAAGTATAATTTTTTATTTTTCTGGAAAAAAGTTTTTATAAATGATCAAATTCACATTTTTTTTTTGACAAATAGATAACTTTAAAGGACAAAACGGGTCGAAAAAACCCGCCGGGCTTTGAGTGCTAAATAGGTTTTATTTTGTAAAAAATGGCCTTATTTAATCGATTCACATCAAAAATGTACTGTTAGGAAAATTTTTCTGAGAAAATTTTTATACAATAAATTACATTTTGCCTGGAATAGGGTCTTAATTATTAATTTTAAAATCGAAAAATCTCCATAAAATAATTAATTATTAAATATTAAAAAAATGATGATTTTAAGCTTTAAATTTGCCCCGAATAATGAATATTTAATCATGTTCTTTGAGTAAAATAAAAATTATTTTGGCAGTAAACATTATTTGGGTCATTATTTCATTTTTTAAATCCTAAAAATACCAATTTTTTTATGCTTGATCTTGGTTTTGTGTACCGTACTCAAACACCAAACTTTTTTATCTAATTTTGGGTTTTTGGTGTTTGAGTACGGTAGAAAAACACAAAACGCAAATACCACAATTTTTTGGGAACCAGTTACTGATAATAATAAAATAAACGGGTTTCAAATTTAGTTTTAGTCTAGGTTACATAATCATTTTTAGTTTTGAATTTAAATTAAACGTAATTAATAAAAATGGGTCTACCTTACAAACACACAACTGTGTTTTAGCAACACAGAACTGTGTCTGACAAACACACAAGTAAAATCTGATTTTAACACAACATTAACAGCACACAGACCTCCGATTTTTTATTTTAGAAGAAAATATTTTTAAAAAAATTGAAACATACAATTTGTCTGATTTTTAATTATAAAAACTACCAACTATAAAATTTTTGTAGTAAATTTCTCAAAAGGTCCTTTTTTTTAAATTCAAAGCTAAATAATGATCACATATTTTCCATTTTAAATAATATTTTCTGACGAAAAATTAAAAAAAATCGAATAAAAAAGTAAAATCACACAAATTGTGTGTTAAGAGATGAATTTTTATTTTTTTTTTAATTTAATTTTTTTAGTATTTTTAATCAGGAATTGCGATTTTTATAAGCCTAACCCTGGTGTGTTTGTCAAATTTTTTTGTGTGTTGGTCAAACCCACTTGTGTGTTTACACAATATTTTCAATATAAATTCTAATAATTTGGTTTTCTTTTTAAAAGAGTCTTCTGTGCTTGCCATACTAAAATAAATCTAACTGTAAAATTGGACAATATTAATTGTAATTTAGAATGCCCTGGAAATTCCAGTCAAATATGTGGTGGTTATTTTGGTCCAAGAAATGTTTATGAAATTAAATGTAAATAAAATTGCTGTTTTTTTAAATATGAATAAACATTTTTTTCTTAATTTTTTAAGCTTCATTTTTGGAGTTGATTTATTTAAACCAAAAAACCTCTATTGTAAATCAAAATATAAGCTTATATTTGGACGTAAAATCTATTTATAATTCAAGCGAAATCAAAATTAATTTTGGAGATAATGAAACTTATTATGTTAAAACCACAAAATCTCATGATCAGTTTAAAATTCAAAAAAGTTACAATTTAAGTGGAAAATACACATTAAAATTTGAAGTCATCGACCAAAATCTTCAACTAGAAGCTGACGTGAAAGGTATACTGACTTAATTTTAAATTTATTTATTTTTATTCTAATTTTTTATCATTGTTTTAAGTGGTTGAAAGTTTAAATTTTACAAGAAAAATTCCTAAAATTTTCATTGATGGTAAAACATTTAATAATTTAAAAAATGTACAGAATTAATTTCATCTTTGTTTTATTTTTAAGAAAGAGGGAATTTCTTGAATTGTGCATTGCAAAATAATTTTGAACAAACAATCAATCACAAAAATTATCGAAAGAATCAAGAAGTCTGTTCAATTCAGTGCGCAAAATTTAATTTTGCCTATTCTGCAGTTCGATCATCGTAAGATTATTTAACATTCCTATCATTTAGGAATACTATTTGCGAGGAACGAACAAGTCGTTACTTTCTAAGCAATATGAACGAGCGTATATAAAAAAGGAGGACGATGTTTTGAAAAAAATTCATGTTTAAAACAAATATTGATATACGTACAATAAATAACGTGTCCTTTGTAGAACTCGCAAAAAACGAAAATCTTTATAGTTTAAATAATAATCAATGAAACCTACTTTAAAGTGGTATTTAACTACTTACTCAGCGAAACTATTTGAGCCAAGAGTCCATGTTCAAGTCCAAAATAAAAAAATATTTAAGTGTGTTCAAATAATTAGGGGTTGTCACTAAAATGCGGAAGCGGAATGCGGAGCGAAAAGTTACCCTAAAATGCGGATTCGGAATTTTTGAAAAATCGTAATGAAAGTAACCTAAAATGCGGAATAAAATTAATCTTTTTTTGGATTTTTTCTTCAGGAAAGTTTTAAATTTAAGTTTCTAAGGAAAGTTATTTTAATGAAAATATTATTTGAACACACTTACTAAAAATTTTTCAGTAAAAAGTGCAATCTGTTTCGACTCTTTTTTTGCTTTTAAAACCTGTGTTTAGGAGGTAGATCGAGAGTGTCTCATCACAAAAAAAAACATGAAAAAACCCACTAAAAACATTTAAAATTTTAAACACCTTAAATACCAAAAGAACAGTTAACACTCTGTATTTTGCCTTTTTATTTTTTTCTGAAGCATAAAATTCAGTAGTTAATTAACCTTGGCAAGTGTAGTTAATTATTGAATATCAATATTTAAATTAATTTACTTGTGTATTAATATTCAGTTACTCTATTTAGACCTCTTATTTTTCTTAGAAGTAATTCGTGTAATATTATTTTGAATCAGGCTTAATGTCAAGGAAATTAGAGAGAGGCTCTATGAGTTAGGCTGGTCCTCGATTTTAAGGTTTATTGCGTATTTTGTGATATGGTTTTTCGTTGATCTAGTGGTGGTAAAAACAATTTTTGATTTGTTAATTTAAACAAAAAGAACCTATATTATTTACTGCTTTTTGAAAAACTTTTTTATCTCTTTTTTCGACTTATTTGAATTCTAGATACAAAGATCGTCTGAATAGAGAGTAACTTTAACATCTGGTAGTCATTTTTTGTAATATCATTAAAAAATAGTATAAAAATAGCCAGTGAAAGAAAGCGAAAAATCCGTTTTAGAAGACTTGAAAGAATCTATTAAAAAGATAAATTGAATAGAAATAATAGATTTCTTTTTTGGCTAGAATTTTAAAAAATCGATTTCAATATCTGAAAATCTTTTTTTAAAGTCAAGTGTCTTGTTTTTGTTCAAATACTAGACCAAATCCAATATCTGATGAAAAATGTGTTTGCAGTTGCGTAAACTCAGAAAATAGATTATGTGGTTGTTTTGACAGGGTTCGATCATACGAAATTGAAAGTAAAATTTCTAATTAAAATTCAGTCTCTTTTTAAATTAAATTATAAGTCACATATCATATTTCATGAACAAAGAAAAAATGATTCATAAAATTTTTACAGATTTAAGCTTGGTTAACTTGAAAATTTTAAGATTTACAGAGTTGTAGTTTGACTCAGTTAAAAAGAACAACTACAATAAACAAAATATTTTATAAGTTGTTTGTTTTAAAAAGATAAAAAATTTAGTTACAGTGGTGTTCTGATTTTTGTATTTTACGTAAATTTACGTAAATATTTTTTATAAAAAAAGGTAAATTTACGTAATTTTACGTAAAATTACTTTATCTGGCTTTATTTACGTAAATTTACGTAAAATCAAAAAGGGCCAAAAAATTTCAAAATTTCCAATATTTTCCTATTTTTAAAAATTCATTTTAAGAAATTCGAATAGAAAAAATTTACCATTTTTACCTTTTTTTACGTAAATTTACGTAAAATTTAGTAAATTTTGGTAAAAAATTGTAAAATTAAGTAAATAATCGTAAAAAAATGTAAAATAATTTAAATCGTTTGTTTTTAACGATCTATTTTTCCTCTCTTTATAGTTTAATACCTTATTTGTATAATCTAAGACATTTTAGATATTTTTTTTATCCTTTGCTAACCTTTCGTTTGAAAATTCGAGGAACAAAAAAAAAACCAAAAATTTAGTTTTTAAAGGATTAAGATATATCGTTGTTCATCTTTACAGTTTTCTTTCTAAATATTAATTGTTAAAAAGTGGTTAAAATTGAAACCTTCTCTAAAAAACAAACGATTTAAATCATTTACATTTTTTTACGATTATTTACTTAATTTTACGTAAAAAATGGTAAATTTTTTCTATTCGAATTTCTTAAAATGAATTTTTAAAAATAGGAAAATATTGGAAAATTTTGAAATTTTTTGGCCCTTTTTGATTTTACGTAAATTTACGTAAAATCACGTAAATTTACCTTTTTTTATAAAAAATATTTACGTAAATTTACGTTAAATACAAAAATCAGAACACCACTGTATATAAATTTAATTAAATTATTTTAAAATACAACTAAAAGAAGTCAAATTTTTTTTATTCGAAACATAAAATTCAAATATTAGAATAAGTTATTTTACGAAATAAACTGCTAAAAAAATTTACTAAAATTGTAATACAATTTGAAAAAAAAAGTTTTCGTCTTCCAAATTATCATATTGTTTACTTTATCTGGCTTTATTTTGCGTCTCCTATTCCAAATGATATAACAAGATTTGGAAAAAAGTAGATAAATAATAGTGGATAATTTCATTCGTTTATTTTTCTAAACTCTATCTTCCTAAATAGTATCTAAATTATAACAAAAAATTATTTTATTTTTTTCGCAATTTTAAAAGAATTTTTTGATCATTCTTTTAATTAGTGACTTAAAATGAATCGGAAGAGTTTTTAAAATTTATATTTAATTTTTAATTTTTTACAGTACATTTCTGAAATAAGTTGACAGTCTGCTTAAGAGGCTGCTTAAGACCATCTTAAGAGATTTTAAGCAGTCAAAAAGCTATGCTTAAGAGGCTCTTAAGACGATGCTTTTGCTTAA
>NTPY01000759.1:0-38560 GCA_002922825.1 Brachionus calyciflorus
AATTTTAACATGATAATCGATTAAAATTAATCATAAAAATAAAAATGAAAAATATTATTAGGGCAAAAAACTTTATTAACAATTCGCGACGTTTCGGTAAATCGAAGTTACCATTATCAAGCTGTTAATTTATCGAAAAGGAATTAAAAGGAAAAACAAGGAAATTAGAAAATAAAAATTAAAAATAAAAATAATTTTTGCAATTACATATGATTGCAAAAATACCCCACTAAAAATCATACGTTTCAAATTTTAAATATTATAATTTTTTTTTCTATTATTTTTTCCACTTATTTTTTTAATTTAAATATAGTCAGGCCTTGATTTTGTAAATGATCTGCGTTAAACGAAAATCGTTGACAAAACAAAAAATGACAAAATCAAAACAAAAATACTTGCTAAACCATTGCTCATTTAACCTAAAAAGTATTAAAATTTACTTGTCAAAATTAAATATTGACATAATAGAGTTTGACAGAATCAAGGTCTGACTGTATTGTTTTTTTTGTGATTTAAATTTCTCTCATTTTTTAGCCGGAAATTCAAAAAGGATTTATATGAAAATTTTTCTATTAAATTTATACACTCAAGATCTTATTCTTACATTTTCTTATAAAATTTAAGATTAATCTTAGTTTAGAAAAATTTCAAGAATTTAGCTTAAGAAATTCTAAGATCTTGTAAATATTCTACTGAACTTTTTAAATTTTTTTTTTGAACTTATTTAAGATCTTTTTATGAAAAAGTTTTATATCTTAAATCAAGAAAACTTAAGATCAATATTCATAATCTTGTTTCATATCGTACAAGATTTTAAATGGTTTTAATAAAAAAAGATCTTGAATGAAACTTAAATAAGATTCTTAAAAATTTCGTACTTATTTCTTAAAGAGCATAGTTTTTAAAAGATTGTCATCAAGATATTCTCAAGTTCTTAATAAGATTACAACACTTATAAGATCTTATAAGTTCCATTTTAAGAATCGATTCATGGATCCATAAAAATCACCAGATCAACAGAAAAAAGATGCTAATTTCTAACAACTAAAAAAATGTTAAATGATGGTAGCCAAATAGAAGATCTTAATAAATTTGAACCAAAAAAAAATATTATGAAAATCTTTAGGATTCTGAAGAGTCTGATGTAACCGATGATGAGAATGATGAAAGTGATGAAAGTGATTAATGAAACACCGAATTTAATTAGCGTTCTATTCCTCATTTAGAGGTTGAGCGAAAAATGCCTTGTGATATTTGTGGTAAACTGTACAAATCCAGAGGCATGAATATACATAAAGCAACGCATAATAAACAATAAGATGGCAAATATTACCATTTCATTACTTTAATTAGGACTTTAATTTAAATGTATATATAAATAAAATTTTTTGTATTTTTTTTTGACAAAAATTAAATTATTTGATTTTTGGTGTTTTTAAGCCCCAAATTCCCTAGGTAGGGAAACGGAAACCTTTTTATACCCAAAACAATTCTTTGGTTAAATTAAGTTACTTTTTCCCAACCCGAAATTTGGGTAGGGAAAAAGTAACCTAACTCATAATTAAAAAGATTAATTTTTAAAAAAAGTTTCAATTATTCTTTTTATTAATTAAAGATTCCAGTTCTCCTAAATACCATCAGATAATTGAAATTAATCCGACCACTATTTGTCGGATTAAAGAGGTTTGTTATAATGGTTTTGTACTGAAAAAGGAGTGACTCTAAAAATCAACGTCTATAATTATGACTTAATATTTATGACGAAAAATTAATTAAACTAATGTTGACTTGACGAAAATATTATTATTTAATTGACTTAAAAAAATTGAAAAATATAAATATTAGCTGGATATTCATTCCAGTTTTGTCCCTTTGTTTTGATCGTGGAGATTACTTTTACAATGATAATTTTAGTATTGTGGGGAAAATGTTACTAAATTTATTTTTCTTTAACTCTTATCCGTCCAAAATTGGGTCAAAAATGACCGGACTTATCATTACAGACCAAAGTGGGTCATTTTTGACCCAATTGAAAATTTAAAAAAAACTAATTAAAAAACCTATAAAAAAATTTTATTTTCTGAAAATATTTCGCTAGAAATGTTTGAAAGAATTGTAAAAAGAAAAAAAAATAAGCTTCAAAGTTGAAATTTTCGGCTAGTTATTGTTGTTATGTTCGTTGATTTGATTCTATTTTATAGTGATTTGTCATACACTGTAAATTTTTAATGCGTAAAATCTAACTTTTCATAGCATTTATGCGTATTTTTTAGGATTACGCATTATTTTACGCATTTATTAGCAAAAAATTATGCATTAATGCGAAATTTAATTTTAGTTACGCATTTAAGTTCTAAAAGATCTTAATTTTTTGAAGAGTCGAGCATTTAAGCGCAAAAATATCTAAATCTTCGAAAATAAAAAGCGCATAAAAGTGTAAAGGAAAAAATTACGCATTTTTTAAAAAGATGTTGAGCATTTACGCGTACAAAATTTCAATATAAAAGAAAATGTTCATATTGAATTATTTTTCTAATTTCTTTTTTTTTTTTAAATTAAAAATCAACAAGTAAATTTTAGAAATTTTCTTAAAATTCAAATTAATTAATTAAGGAGGAACGTTAGTCTTTTTAATACTAATTAATAAATTAATTAGCTTGTTTTATATTTAAAATCATGAGAAAATTTTAATTTATTTTTTTTAACTGTTAAACAATGATTTTATTATTATTTAATGATTTTTTTTATTAATTTTTAAAATTAATTTTCATTGGGTCAATTTTGACCCGGCTTGGACTTTAATGTTGTTAAAAAATTAAAAAAATATATTGGGTCAAAATTGACCCACTTTGGTCTTTTATGATTGTAAATTAGCTTTGGACGGATAAGAGTTAATAAAGAAAAAAAAATCATTCTTATCCAAACCCGCCCTCTTTTTCAATAAAATCATGAAATTTTTTTGGGAATAATTATAAAAAAATGTATATTTTTTACTCAATATGTATTTTTTTTATTAAATTGTGTAAATTTTATCTTGTAAGTCGTTTTATTTTCGGGTTAACTGAAAAAAGACAAAAAACTCTTTGAGACTTTTTTCGTGTCGTCATATTTTTTATTTAATTTTATATAACCATTAATAATAAAAATTTTGAATTTCTGAGAGAACGATTTTTAAGCTTTTAAAATTACTTAAAAATTTAAATTAAAATTTTTTATTTTAAAATACAAACATTCTTTAAAATCAATTAAAATGGAAGAGGAATTAATAGTTTGCCCATTTGATCCCAATCATAAAGTTAGATCTTCAAGATTTGAAAGTCATATAATCAAATGCAAAAAAGTATTGCAATCCATTTTATTGATTTTAATAAAATTTTAATTATTTTTAAATCAAGCAATATGCAAATCTAGGAATAGACGTGTGTCCATTTAATGCTAAACATGTGACACCACGTTCTCAAATTAGAACTCATATAGCTACATGTCCCGATCGAACTAGATTGATATACGAAAGCTCTTTAAGTAAACAATTTTTTAAATACCAAGATTTTTTGCCCAAATTTTGATATAAAAGTGTATTTTTATAAATTTTTCGAAATAAAGCACGTAAATTTTTGAAAATTGTGGTTATTTTTTAAGTTTAGACTTTGTATAGAATCAATTATATTAATTTTTAAGACTATATTATACTTAATTATCGGTTATTGATTCAAATATCGATTTAAAGTTTTAAAAAAAGGATTTTTACAATCCAAAAATGAATTTAAAACAAAACTTTTGTTCTATATTCATAAACATTACTATAGAAATTCATACCGTATTTGCTTACTACTCTAAGAAATAAGGTTGAATTTTGGGTTAACTCTATATGGATAACTTCCCATCGATGCCCTCTTTTTTTTAATTAAAATTGGAATAAAACTTAATTTTGTGCTAGAAATAACGCCAACATTTGGCTTTACTATTGGAAAAAAGGTTAAATTTGAAATATCCTCTAAAAAATTGTTATAACATGGTATCGATGGGAAGTTATCCATATAAAGTTAACCCAAAATTCAACCTTATTTCTTAGAGTAGCAGGCAAAGTTTTACGGTATTAAAAATAAACATTTAAAAATTAGGTCAAAATTTCAACAGAACTGACCAAATAAATCTCGAAAACAACTATTCTCGTAGCTCAACATTTGATGATCCATTTGGAAATGAAGAAAATTGGGATAACGGTATAAAAATTATATTCATATGGCAAGTTTTCAAAAAAAAAACGGAGCATTTAATAGTCAAAAAACATTATAAAATAATTTTAAAAATAATAATTCTTTTTTAATGTTTTTTTCATACCCTAAAAATGTTCCCTTTTTAAGAAAACATTCCATATTTTTTTTATTATAAATAATTATCTTTATTAAAAGAGGTTTGTCAAACAAATACTGTTCTACCAAAAGAACCATTAAGATCAGTAGGAGCCTCATAGTAATCTATTTTCCTTTTTTTAATTTATTTTATATAACTTCATTTCTTTTATTTCTTTTTTATAGTGCTGTCTTGGCCCCTAAACAAAGAAAACAATTAAGAATTAGTGTTGTAGAGGAATTTAAAAAGTATTTTAATTGTTATTTCAATCTTTAAAAAGTTTTAAATTAAACGCAGTCAGTAAAGTTCTACACAAATTTACTAAATTTTTTTTCATACACAGTAAAAAAATTTAATTGCAAAATTGCAATAAACTTATCCTAAATTAAATAAGAAATTAAAATAGCACAAATTTTCACCTAAATGTACTTTTTTTTTAAATTGATAAGATAAAAAATCGTTCTAATTATAAAACAATCAAACGTTGAGAAAGTAAAAGTTAAATAAGATTAAGCTGATTGGCTCTAATAAATTTTTTTAAGTATAAAAAGAAGGAATATTTTTGTCATTTAAAAAATGCCAAATTTATAAACGTATTCGAACGAACATTCAAGTTCAGCTATAAGAGTTTAAATTGGGATAATTTGACGAAATTCCGGTCCTAGATTAATAAATTTATCGAAAGACTAAAATATATATAAAGCTATTATTACTATCCGAATGTTTTCACGAAAGCAAAACTTAAAAAAGAAACCAAAGGTATTTTTTAAATTTGTGGGAATTTTACTGAATTAATTATTTACAATAGTTATCTAAAATGATTTATTTAAATTTAAAAAAGGAATACCGAACAAAAATTGGAAAAAAGAGAAAATTGAGATATTACAGAAAAAAGTCACTAAAACTCAAAAGAATTTGAATTTTCTAAAATTTACTTCTATTTACCATTTTTTTTTATTTTTTTTTTTTTTATAAAATATAATATTTTGCTTAATAATAGAAAATATTTGATAATTTTTTCTAAACATTTGTTTAAAAATAAATTTTTTTTCACATTAATGAATGACATATTTAACACCTTAAAATGTAAAACAAATTTGATTTTAGTTCACTGAATTTTGTTTCAAATAGAATGATAACCACTAATTTCATTTTCATCTGAATGGAGAATTTCGGACATGCAATTTATTTATTGCATTTTTCTGGTGAAAAGGTCAGAAAAATATCAGTAAAATATTTTATTGTAAAATTGTAACGAAAGTGATATATAGCTCAGATAGTTTACTCGTTGAATGATGAATTTCTAATTAGTAAAGAAGGCTGTGAGTTAGAGCCCGCATTGGATGAGAAAATTTTCATCAGAAATTTCAATAGGGTGATATTTTTCAGTAAGAAAATATCATCCAATGCAAATCGTTAAACTGCTATGTTCGAGTGCTGAGTGATCGTTTCCCAGTAAAATAAAGACCCATTTAACATATTAAATGTAACCATGAAGCGTAAACTATGGTACAATGAATTTTCTTAAATTTTAAATTTACGATATATTCAAACTCTTATAAAAATTGCAAAAATTGTATATGCAAAGAAAAAAATATGCTACTTTGTGAAACTTGTGAAATTGCACATAAGTGATAATGATGAGGAGTAACTATTGCTTTAAGAATGGTGGACTTAAAATTTTTAGTAATTCGTATACCAAGAAACACCTTTTAAAATTAAAGGTCACACCCTGAGACATCTTTTTGATTCTGAAAAATGGGATAAATAATGTTTGTCAAGAATATTTTTCCAAAATAAAACAAGATAGGATGTTTCTGGGAAAGTCAATTGTCATAATCCGATTTAAATAAATGCAATTAAAATGATAAAATAAAGATCAAAAAATTTAAATGCTGTGGCCATATTATGCTCTAAAATAGAAAAGATAGTATTGTTCCAATTTAAATTGCATTTGAACATAAGGAAGAAAAAGTACAAGCTCAACTTAATTTTAAAAATGTTTAATTGGTAGTTTGATTTCCGATTTGATCATACATGATCTTCAAACATTTTCCATTGTCGAGAATTCAGGATTTTAAAATTTGATCAAACATGCTTTTCCTTTTTACCAATTTCCTGAGCGTAAATATTTAACTGAATGCGTTGATAAAAAATAACAAACAAAAAGCAACGAAATAAAAAAAAGAGCTTGAATTAGTTAAAATAAATATTAAAATGATTCAAGTTATCGAGGATAGTTAAAAAAAACTAAGAGATGATTTATATCAGTCAATAAAAACAAGATTTTCTGATATTGAATATATAATATTATATAATAATTCGATAATGATTTGAATTTTCTGCTATTCAAAAATATATTTTTGAGAATAACCAGTTTTTTGAATTTAATTATTTTTTGGAAATGTTGTATTCATGTTTCGTTATTGCTTCACATGAATATGTCATTCAAAACATACACTGTAAAAATTTATTGCGTATTGAATCCACATAAAACCGTTTTTTTAGTTACGCACATAAAAAAAAATAAAAAAAAGATTTTATGAGACATTGTAAGCTATTAAGGTTAAAAAAAATGTCGATTTTGAATTAAAATTTCAAAAATTAAAAAAGATGGCCATCTTAATATTATTACGTAAATCGATAACATTTAGATTATTTTTAGACTTCTATAGGCTTCTCTCAAACTCTGCATAAATTCTAACTGAGTTAAGCATTGATTTAATTTCTTCGGACTTGGTCAAATTAAAAAAAAAATTAGATTTAAATATTCAGATAAAATAATATTTACTTACCATTTTTATTTGAAAATTTTTAACTTAACAAAATCGAGAATTTTCTTTGTTTTTATATACGTTTAAAATGTTGATTTAATTCACATCCAAAATTTTTCTGATAAATGTGGAAGTTATTTTTTATTGGTCGTTAAAAATGATTTGCATTAATGTGGATAAAATAACCATTTTTATAAAAAAAAAATTTCTTTTATTTTCTAAAAGTGTGGACAGTGTTCACATAAATGTGGACTAAACAAGCATTTTTAAATGCTGAAGAAAAAATCCTCATAAAAGAATTCATTATTCACATCTATGGGTAATTTGAGTCTAAAAATGTGGATTTTCTTTTTATTCGCATTTGATACACATAAATGCGAATTCCACATCTAAAATCCACATCAAAAATTTACAGTGTAGCGCACTTTACATAAATTTAACATCCTTATTACTTTAAATTTTTTTTTCAAAGTCAAGTCGTTACTTAACTTTCAATTAAATACTAAAGTAAAGTTAAGTAATGACTTGAGTAATCATTAAATAATGCTTGATTAGGTCCTATTTCAGTGAAAAGATTAAATTAAAGAAAGGCGCTTAACCTTCAAGCAGCTGACCTAGCGCTTATTTTTTTTAAATAAATAAAAGAATTAAATTCGAAAATTAGTCTAAAAATAGATAAACCAAAGTAAAAGTCCGACTTTGACTTTATAAAAATATTTTCAAAAGTCAAAGTCAAACTTGAACTTTAGAAATTTAATTCCATAAAGTCAAAGTTAGAAACTTAATTCCTTGACTTTGGTTGAAAACATTTTTGGAAAGTCAAAGTCAGACTTTAACTTTCCAAAAATTATTTATGACAGTAAAAGTTAAACTTTGACTTGACTTTATGACTTTTTTTTTGACTTTTGACCTACTCTCTGTCACATTTATTTTTGGTCGATGATAAATGTTCAATTATAGAAAATTTAACCTCGATCAGGGATATTAATTAATTTTACGAATTATTTTGTTCATTGTTAAAGAAGTGTTTGTAGCATTCACCCAAACCAAGCTGATAACCTGAGAAAAAACATGGGAGATTTTTGAATAAAATCATCTATTTTTATTAATTCATGGTGAAAAAGAACACTTAAGTTTTTGATATAGAAGCATCCTTCCAAATTTTATAAATAACAGTAAAAAACAGTAATTGACTTTAAAATTTTATTATATTAATTATTAGATTACTTTTTTAGTATAAAATTTATTTAAAAAAAAACAATAACAAGAAAAAACATTTAAGAATTTTATCTTCTTTTTTTATTGAGAGGTGACCTTGATCTCGATCGATTAAACGATCTTCTTTGTTCACGATAACTTTGTTCTTGGTTTGAATGATCTCTTCTAGTCTGATGGGATTGATGATGATGATGTTGGTGATATGATGATCCACGTTGATGATGCTGCTGATGATGATTTGATTGTCGGTGGTCATTATGACGTTCATTTCGTCTACTTGTTCTATAATCGACATCATTTTCTCCTAAGCTTGGTCCAGAATATGATCTGTTGAAAGAACCAGGAGTTTGATTAACATATTGTTGATGATTTTGACCAATAAGTGGACTAAATTGTTGCAATAAAGGTGACATCATGTTTAAAAGAGCCTGTTGTTGTGGTGGAAGCATTAATTGTTGTATCATTTGCTCATTTGGCTCATTCATTTGTCTATTAGTCTCAATTGATTTTCTTGAATAACGATTTTGAAGTGTTGGATTATTAGGTGTGCTTTGAGCAGAGGACAAATTTGTGTTTGAACCTTTTGAAGCTATTTGATTTCCTGTTTGGCTTTGTTGAACCTTTAAAGATTGATTGAATAATTTTATTCCATTAAATAACTTAATCGCATATTCGCAACTTTCAACATGTTTATATGTAACAAGAGCTATTATATTCCCATTTCTATCAGCTTTACGAATAATATTATCGATGGGACCAACCTAATTAAATGTATTTAATAGACTTAGATTTTCAATTATTTTAGATTGTTTATTTACTTGGAGAAAAAGTTCGTACAAGATATCTTCAGAACAGTTTTGATCAATATTTATGCAAAATAAGGTTCTTTCTTTTTGCGATTGGATTATTTGTTCCTTAGATTGAGATTGAATGTTGGCTTTTTTAGTTTCTAGCAATGTCTCTGGATTAGTTACATCTTGACTTAAAGCAGTCATTTTTTCTCACTTTTTCTAATTTAGAAATAATTTGAATATAAAAATAAAAAAAACAACTTAATTAAAATTTGCTTTTTTATAAAAAAACTAACTTTTTAAAGATTTTATTTTGCAATTTATTTTTTTCAATTTTTTTTTTCATAAGTTTTATAATATTTAATATGGTTTTGAAAAATAAAAAAAAATCGTTTTTTTATTATTGATAATTTCTTTTATTATTCGCCTGTGTTTAAAAAATATTTTTTAACATTATTAGAGAAAAATTACAGAAAAGTAAAGATATTTTTACCAATCATTACCTAATCTTAGTGTAAATATCCTGCTGCTTATTATTTAAATTTCAATAGAAAGGAATGACGTTACGGCTCAGAAAATACCATTTTTTAATAATATTTATTTTTATATCAATTACTTTTATACTTATTCAAATTCAACTTACTAGTTCTTCGTCAAAACATCAAGCTATTGAAAAAAATAATCCAATAATTCAAGAAAAAATAGATCGTCCTAATAAAATAGAATCAATAATTATAAAAAATGAAATGCCCCGAAAAACTTATTTATCTAGTAGAATACATGAAATTAACCATTTTAAATATAATTTTTATGATTTGTTACCTTTTTATCACAAATTTAACCGTGTATATAGCCAAAATAGGAAATCTACGTATATGTTTCAAGAAGAAGTGTTGGATCAACATCTAATAACATTTGTGAATTTAAATAAAAGCAATTCATTTACCATAAACAGAAAGTACATTCGTGGTATTGATAAGCAAATGTATAATTTATATAAACCTAATAAAGATGGGATGTTTAAATGTTTGACAACGAATGTTTGTTTAGATTTTAATATTAAATTAAATTTTAATTTAAATTCATAACCTTTAATTTCAAGCAATTAATTGAGTTTTATAAGTTGAATGATGATTATTGCGATTGTACGGACGGATCAGATGAGCCTTCTACAAGTGCATGCCAATTTGGAACGTACGAGTTTAAATATTTTATTAAAAGACTCTTTGAACTATATTTGTAGAATGATATTATAATTTATAATTATTGTCTCAGATTTCTAAAGATTTTTTGTTGTGCTAACTTCTCAAACTCGCTTATTATTTTTATTGATTTAGATTAAAAAAATTTTTTTATTTAGATTTTATTGCTCTTTTCAAAATCAATTATTGCCAAATTATAATATTCCATCTTCAAGAGGTTAGTAATTGATAAATTTATTGAATCAGTTTGATTTATAAAATTTTAGATTTTAGTTGATGATAAGATATGTGACTGTTGTGATGGAAGTGATGGTACTTTTTGAAATTTAACTCTTTCCAACATTGGAAATTTAATTCTAGTTTAAAAGAGAATTCAAAAATTAACTGTAAAAATACGTGTGATAGTTTAATTTCAAAAATTAAAAAAAAAATCAAAGATAGAAGCAATGCTGAAATTGAAAAGCAAAAATACATTAAAGAGGGGATGAATAAAGATGAAAATGTAATTTGATTCTTTAAAAAGTTAAATAGTTTGAATTAAAAATCTTGAATTAACACTTAGCTTTATGGTCCAAAAGGAATATTTTACCGACTCAAACAAGAATGTCTAGAAATATCCGCTTCAAAATATTTATATAAAGTTTGTCCTTATAGAGAAATAACTCAAGGCCAATCGAATAAAGTAAAATAAGTATTTTAAAAATGATTTATTCTTTAATAACAGTTTAACTTTAAAGGTTATAAACATTGGAAGGGTTTCTAATTTGACTAAAAAAGACTCGAATAATTGGATTCTTGAAATGAAAAATGGTGATAATGATTGTGGTAGAGCTAGATCAAGCCAAGTAAATTTAATTTATATTATTTTTAAATTTATTAATTTTTTTATAGAATTATTAAAAGATTAATTTAGTCTGCGGTGCAAAAAATGAACTTATTAGCGTTCAAGAGCCTGAAAAATGTTTTTATGTTTTTCACTTAAATACTCCAGCAGCATGTTAATAATTCAACCACTCATAAAAAAACTAAATTTTTAATAAAATAAAAAAACTTTTTTTTAAAAGATGTATTTTGTTTTAAATAAAAATTTGGTTTTGATACACCAAAATTAATCAATTTGTTGTTACAAATAGAGTTATTTTAGCTTTTTTAAAGTATGGCAGTTTTTAGAAAAAAATTTGATTTCAGCAAAATTTCAAAAGAACTTTATCAATGGTTTCCAGGTCACATGGCTAAAGGTTTGAAAAAAATGTATGAACAATTACCGAATGTTGATGCTGTAATTGAAGTCCATGATGCACGAGTATACTTTTTTGCCTACAACTAAGATTACTCAATTTGGATAATTTAAACTACTTTTTTTTCTCAATAACATGCTCCTTTTACTGGAAGAAATTTTTCGTTCAGGAAAGTGGTGGTCGGAAACAAGCCTTATGCTTATGTTTTGAATAAATCTGATTTGACCGATCTAACACAAAAGGATCGAATTTTATCCAAACTTGAAAAAGAGGGATATGCTCCGACATATTTTACTAATCTGAGAGACTCTTCTGATAAAACTTACCGACAAGTAACAAAGAAATTAATTAATGCATATTTATAAAAATTGAATATTATGTAAAGTTTTTTTTTAGATTCTTCCTAACATAATTTCTCAAATAGAAAGTCAATATAGATTCAATAGGGAATTAGTAAAATAAATTTTAAAATAAATAAATATATAAATTAAATATTCAATTTTAGTAGGTCACTAATTTTCATTTACTGGTAGTGGGTGTTCCAAATGTAGGAAAATCAACATTGATTAATCGCTTAAGAAACTTCCATTTGAAAAAAGGTGATTTTTAAAAGACATATATTTTCAAAATATAGTGATGTTGGTTAACCAAAATTTTGGTTATGGAAAATTTTTTTTTGTTAAATCTATAGAACCATCTCAAATTTTTAATTGTTTATATCTATAAAAACATTGGTTAACCAATTTCGGTCGACCAAATTTTTGGTTAATCTATTTTGGCTAACCAAATTTTTGGCAACCAATTTTGGCTAACCAGCCCTAACCAACATCACTATCAAAATATGAATAAAGATAAAATAAAGATAGACTTAAAATCAAAATTTTAGGAAATGCTGTAAAAGCAGGCGGAGAGCCAGGAATTACGCGAGCCGTTCAGAGTAAAGTTAAAGTAAAATTTCTATTTTAAGTTATTTTTATTGCATGAAAATTTCTTAAAATTTTTAAATTTAAGATAAATAATAATCCATTAGTTTACATATATGATACACCAGGAGTATTAGAGCCTAGATTTGAAAACATAGAAACTGGCTTTAAGTTAGCCTGTTTAAGTAATAAAAAAATTTTTGATTAGCTTTTAAAATTAAAGTATAGAAATCAGATGAAATTTCTTTATTATAGATTGTGTAAAAAATCATCAAGTAAATTCAGATATTTTAGCTGACTATCTTCTTTACAAATTAAATAAAACTAAAAACTTCAAGTAATTCTTCAAACTTTAAAAATGTTTATTTAAAACAATTTAAATTTTAAATCGAAAAATTTATTTCTAAAAGATAAACTTAATTAAAAGGTATGTTGAATTTTATAATTTAGAAGTTCCATCAGACAACATTTTGGAAGTATTACTTCACATAGCAAAATCTAAGAGCAAAATAAAGCAATTAAAAGGCTTCGATAATTCAAATAAAAAAATCTACGACATTGATGCTGCCGGTCATATGATGATAAAGCATTATTTTGATGGCCATTTAGGTAAATCTATGTTGGATGATGATTTGATCACTGATTTAATTCAGGATGATTTAAATTTGGAAAAATTTGTTTAATAAAATTTATAATCAAAATTTTTATTTTCTTTGATTTTTCTTCTTTTTTTATTGGAATAACTTCCAATTTAAATATTTTTTAAATTATTAGTCTTTTTTTTTAAATTAATGTTTGTTTGTAGATTTGCTAAAATGAGATGTCACTATGAAGTTTTAGGAATTCCTTTAGATGCCACTATTGATGATATCAAGAAAGCTTATCGAAAAGCAGCTCTTTTATGGCATCCAGGTAATTCATAAATCTTTAAAGATATATTTCTTTATTATATATAATTTATCACCAAAAAAATATTCGATAGATTTATTCGATAATTTTTCAAATTTTTCAAATTTAAAAAAGATAAACATTCAGAAAATAAAGAAGAAGCTAATAAGCGGTTTTTAGAAGTTCAAGATGCATATGAGACCTTGTCAAATGATCAAGAAAGAGCTTGGTATGATTCACATCGTGAGATCATAATTAATGGAGGAAAACCAGGCATTTATTAAACGAAATTAAAAAAAAATCTTTTTTTAAAAGAAAAAATTTTTAGGTGAATCGGATAAAGGCAGTTATTTGTTTAATATTTATCCATACTTTAGTTCATCTTGTTACAGAGGTTTTGGAAATGATGAAAAAGTAAAAATTTAATATTTTGTTAATAGATGCTTTCTGACTTCATTTTCTATATTACTAAATACCTTTTTTGATCATTCTTTTTTTTTCTTTTTTTAGGGATTCTATGCTGTTTATCAAAATATGTTTGCCAATATAGCAGAAGAAGATAGATCATATTATGAAGTCAATACTGAAATTCCTGATTTCGGATATTCTGATAGTGATTATGAAACAGTTGTCGGACCTTTTTATTCTTTTTGGCTTTCATATTGTTGTCCAAGAAGTTTCGTTTGGGTCGAGCAACATGATATACGCGAAGCAAATGATAGATATGTTAGAAGAATAATGGAAAAAGAAAACAAAAAAGCCAGAGATAAAGCTAGAAAAGAAAGAAACGAAGAAATAAGAGTAATAAAATAAATACCATCATCTAAATTCAGACTTTTATCCCTTAAAGAAACGAAAAATAATTACCGTAAAACACATTTTTTTTTCCCAGTATTGAGGCGAAAATTTCGATTTTGTTCCATGGTCCAATGGTGTTTTTGTATACACTTTATGATAGAAAATTGTGATGGTATAAATTATGTTTGTATCCATTAAATATCTTCTTTTTAGATTATTTACTGTAATTTGTCAATTTATTACTTATAAAGCATGTTTCTTTTTTTTTTTTAAAGCTTCATTTATTTTTATTGCGTTCCTTCAAAACTGATGAATTAAATTTTTTTTTTGTACCATGGAACAACTCACTTTTTATTCCATGGTCAAAAATATAATTTTATAAAATAATTCAAAATCATTAAATTTATTCTATAAATAGGGCAAGTTTTCTAAAAAAGGGAACATTTATAGTGGATGAAAAAATTGAAACCACAATTTAAAATATGTTTAAAAAGCTAAAAATAGCGGTTAAAAAAATTTTTTTTATATATATTTTTCATCCCCTATAAATTTTGCCTATTTTAGAAAACTTGTCATATAAATTTTTATATTATAAATAAATACATAAGATAATTTTTTAAAATAAGATTTTCCTTGGAAAAAATTAGAAACTACCAGTCACAAAAATACCGCCATAGTTTATTATCAAAAAATGTATACAGACATAGAATTGTTACATTGGACAAAATTGAAAAGAACAATCTGTACCTTGTACTAAAAATGGTAGTTTACGGTAATGTTAAATACTAGAATTCAAGCTTGAATGATAAAAGTCTTTCATATTTTTTCCTGCTTAAAAAAATTTTTTTTTAGAAAATAGTTGAATTTGTAAGAAAAAAAGATAAAAGAGTCGAAAACTATAAGGTGAGAATTTATTTTTTGCTAAAAAACATTTTTTAAATTTTCATATTTTTTAATTTAGAAAGTTTTAGAGGAAAAAGCCTTATTGGTCCAACAAAAAGTAAAAGAGAAAAAAGAGGCTGAAAGACTCAAAAGAATGGAGTATACAATTATTTTTAAATAATTCTATTCTTTCTTTTTTTTAATTTTGTTCTATAGACAAATGAAAAATCTCGACTATGATTGGAGTGCTATAGATCAGCATTTAGAAGAACTTGAACTTGAAGAAAAAAAAAAGTCTAAAAAGAAAGAACAGGTCAAAGGAGATGAAAATGATAGTAATATGGGAGAAGAAAATGAAGAAGCTATAGAAGAAAATGAGCAACAAGATTTAGAGAGTGATTACGATGATAGTCTTTACTGTGTTGCATGCGATAAATCATTTCAATCATCTAAATCTTTTGCTAATCATGAAAAGTCAAAAAAGCATAAAGAAAATATTGAGTTACTTAAAAAACATATGCAAACCGAAGACGCCAAATTATTTGAAGATAAGAATCAAGTAGTACAATCTATAGAAGAAGAAGAACAAGAAGAAGAGGAGGAAAAAGAAGTTACTTCTTCTAATACAAGAACAAAGTAATTTAATTTTTGCTCAAAAAGTTCTACTTTTATATATTTTATACTTGCTTTTGAAAATATACACTGAAATTAATTAACAGAGATATCAGAGAATCCTTGAAAAAATTCAACATTTTTAAATTCTATCAAGTAAACTAAATAAGATTTTACTTTTAAATATGCCTAAGTTTTGCTTTTCAAAAAATTTTATTCAAAAAATTTTTTCATTAAAAAGTTCAAGAGTTAAAATATGGTAAAATATCGTGAATTTACCATCCCAAGTTAAAAAGACAACGATAATAAATCGATAAATATCGTTTCAATTTTAATTATTGATAATAAAGCGTTTTATTATCGATGTTTTAATATCCAAGATTTATAATACATAAATAACGTTAATCTAGCAGTATTTTTTCGAGGAAAAAAAGAAATATTTGAATTTTGTGAATTTTCAAATTTCTTGAAAATTCGAGAAAATTTAAAATTTTACATTTTCACTGTTAATAAATTGTTACAGCATTTTTCCTTAAAATTTATTTTTTCTGGATCATTCTCCGTATCATACTTGTAACTTTACCGAGAATTCTCCAAATTTAAAAAATTTGTGCATCAAATTTGTGCATCAAATTAAACTCTAGTTCTCAATTAAAATTTTTAAACAATAAATTTTTAATGCATAATAAATTACGCATAAATGTGTATAAACAGTGAAAATGAGCTAAAATGGATTTCAAATATTTCTATTGGTCAATTTTACATTTTTTACGCATAAAAATTTACAGTGTAGATTAACTGAAGATTACATGGTAATAAACTTGGTTTATTCTTTTGTGTTTTATAACAACTTTACCTACAAGTTTGAAATTTCATTAGAAAAGTGCGATGTTTCAAAATATTTCAAATATTTTGAAACTTTTTAAAAAAATATTTGAATGTTTTTTTTTTAATGAAGGTGAATCAAAACAAAATATCTTGATCTAAATAGCCAAAAGAATTTACTCATCTCAACCAAGTAGCGTATTTTGTTATAGTAATTTTCTAAATATTCAGAATAATCTGAAGGTCTATGTTTCAGCAACTTTTAAATTCAAAGGATCTTTTAATTTATTTTTATTTTTTTAAGGGTGTTTATCTGATTGAGTATGTAAAAATCGGGTCAAAAAAAATCTGGTGTCTAAAAATCGGGTAAAAAATAATCGGGTCAAAAAAAATCGGATGTAAAAAATAATCTGGTGTGTAAAAATCGGGTGTCAAAAAAAATCATGGGTAAAAAAAATCATAGGTTAAAAAAATCTGGTCTGTAAAAATCGGGTCTTATTATAATAAAGAGAAAGCCAATAAAATTGTTTCTAATGTTTTATTTGTTAAGACAAATAATTATGATAAAAAATAAAGAGAAAGTTTGGTAGCGACAAAAATTAAATCAAATCGATATAAATTCTATTTTTCGATTACGTAAAGGCAAACTCTTGGATCTAAAATTTAAAAGATAAGTTTTGTACCCCTGAAAAGACAACACCCACCATTTTTTTTTGAAAAAAACACTGGGTGTTTTTCATGGATCTTAATTATTTTTTCAAAAACTAACTTTCATATAAGGTAGAGGAGGTCTAGAGCTACAAAACGATATATTTGTTTGATAACTTAGAAGGTTTTTTGGTGCAATTTTTTAATATTTTAAAAAACTCAATAATAATTCGTTTTACATGCCTTTGATCATACGGATGTAAATCATTTTTTGCTTTTTGATTGCTAATTTAATTTTAAATAGTCGTCTATTTAATCGTTAATTTTAAAAAATTTTACTTAAGTGATCATCTTAAAAATAATTAATAAGCTTATATATCTAGAATTTTCGGGTAGTTTCAGGTATATTTAGATCGAAATATAGACTTAATCGATACCGAAAGATATCGAGCACTAAAGTAATTTGGTTGAGCATTAAATAAATTGAGAAATTTTTCTTATTTGTTTTTAAAAAGCATCTAATTATCATTTTTTGACAAGATAATTTCACACCAGATTATTTTTGACCCGATTTTTTTTTACACCCGATTTTTAAATACCAGATTATTTTATACACCCGATTTTTACATACCCGATTTTTTTATACCATGATTTTTTTTGACCCGATTTTTACACACCAGATTTTTTTTGACCCGATTTTTACATACTAGCCCGTTTATCTTATCTTAATTTTGATTGGGGATTTTATCAGGAAATTAGACAAGTCTTTAAAAATTTTCCTTGTCTAAACTAAAGAGCGTATTTAGTTATAGTGATTTATCAAATATTTAAAAAAAAAAAATTAAATTTTTTTTAAAAATTAAATTATTTGGAAAATTTACTATATCTAAATACGCTACTTAGATCAAGCATATTTAGTTTTGATGCATCTTCATTGCAAAAATAACACTTAAATATTTTTTTCAAAAAAATATTTTGAAACATCGCTCTTTTCTAATGAAATTTCAAACTTGTAGGTAAAACTGTTATAGAACACAAAAGAATAAACCACTTTTTATATTAAATAAGAATTATATATAGTAATCTAATTCTAAAAAAAAATGTTTCATTAAAAAAATACAATAGAATTTTTAGAACTTGAAAAGATTTAAAATTAACGAAACTGTAACTGGGTAAATTGTTTCTTCATAGTGATGCGGCGATTTCGATTAATCGAGCGCTGAATTAAAAATCGATATCGATGGATTCGACTGTCCGAAATCACGATTGATAAAGAGATAAAAGTTGTTTTACTACAAACCTAAAAAATTATTTTTTTTTAAATTAAAATTTTTTAAAAATTGATATAAAAATATCAATCACTACTACTCTTGTCCTTTAGATACAGTCGTTCCTCCGTATAACGAACTCCCATATAACGAAATCCTTCATATAACGAATTAAATTTTGGAACCGATTTTTCATAATGAAAAAAGGTTGCTAATTGTCTTCGATATAACGAACCTCTTTATAACGAAAACTTGATATAACGAACAACAATAAAAAAACCTATTAACAAATTTCTTAACAAAAAAACCTTTGTATAACGAATTAAGTCGAAAAAGTAACACCTTGATATAAAAAAAATTTTTCTATAAATACTAGACCATTACTTTTTAACTAATCAACACAATATCTTAAACAATAGAAATCAAAAATTAATGAAAGGAAGATTGCAAAAAGATAAAATCTTTATCTCTTAAAGTCAAAATAAATAAATATGTTGTAAGTACATTGTAATTTTGGTCAAGGTTCTTTTTGATAAAATTTTCTACAATTGAGTTAATTTATTTCTTATTTGAGTAGTCTAACAAGAACATAGCATTTTTACTTAATTCGACCTAAATTGGGGCTCACGGTTTTTCAACAATTTTTTCACACCTTTACTGTTTTTCAACAATTTTTATAACAAAAAAAAAAAGGCGGAGGCTTACTTTTTATTTTTACAATTAAGTGATAGAAAATTGTTGAAAAACAGTTCATTATAATAAATTATCATAATTTTTAGTAATTTTAAAATTATTACAACAACAGAGAACCTCCTAAATATTTTGACAAACTGTTTACGATTTCAATCTTCCATCGAAAGACACGACGACATTGTCAGGAGATTCCAAAATTTCGAAATTAGCTTATCAAAAACTTATAAGCGGATTTCTTCTTAACTGTAAGATTTTCAAGTTTCAAAATCTTTAGGATAAAATATTTCAAACTTTACTATGTAATAAACATGGATTTTTATGCATATTGGGTATAAAACTTTTTATTTCAAAAGTTGGGTTTTTATTACTTTAAACGTACGAAAAATTAAGACATTATTGTAAAATAATTCGTTTAGGGTACCTTGAGGTATTTTTAGAGAATTTTAATAACCTTTTTGAGATATTTTAAGTTTTAAAATACCATCTAATTCGCAGTGCAGGAGTAGGATAACTAAAATATTGCTTAAATTTTATTTAATACTTGAAATATATTTGAACGTTGGAACTTTGATGGCACTTTTTAGACTGGGCATTTTTTGTTTTGGTGATGTTTCAGACGATCAAAAAGAGGTATTATTTATTTTTTGTGCATAATTTGAAATTATATTTTTTTAAATCTTTTGAGTGGATATTCATATTATCCAATACAAACAAATATAATAAAATTAGAATTTTTAATAATTTCCTGTGATAAAATTTTTTTTCACACTTTTTTTTTCTTTTTTACCGGTGCGGTGTATGAAATAAATTGTTGAAAAACAGCAGAATCCTAAATTGGACTATCAAAAACCAACCAACAAATACCGATCCTTTCCAAAATGATTAATTTCTTGGGATTTTTCTTTTTTTCTCTCAATAAAAAATTGATTTAAATTATTTTTTATCAGCATCATTTTATATGGGAATTTCGATATAACGAAATTCGATATATCGAAACGAATACGTAAATTTCCGCCCAAGTTGTTCGTTATATCGAGGTACGACTGTACTTTGAAAATCATATGAATTTCTAGCGGCATTTCCTTACAAAAATTTTAGCCGATATTTACAAATTAAATTAATTTAACTTAACGTATAATTATTTAATTAATTCAACGTTTTAGAGAACTTTCAAGCTCAAATCCGATGAATCAAAAATCGTTATCTATTAAATATACATTTAATAAAGAATTTTTTAAATTTGAAGTAAAAAATTAACAGGGTTCTTTCGAATGGCTACGCCTTCGTTCGTTTAAACCCTCTTGTCTACGACTAAATTTTTATAAAAGAGTTCGATTTTTACAATTGAGGTTAAAGATTAAAATTTCTCCATTTTAATCCAAGATTAATTGAAACTAAACTATAAAAAAATCAAATCATTCCTGTAATTCTTAAAATCACCGCACCTCTAATATTAGGATGATGATTTTTTTTAATATCCAAATGAGAGGGTTCTGTCTAATTTTAGATAAATCTTATTATTATATAAAATTTTTAGATTATCGAAAAAGCAAAAAAAAAAAAGAAGGCAGAATAGATCAGAGTTATATAAAGATCCAGACGATAGTGACGAAATTCAAGATCAAGAAACCATGATTAGCACACAAACAGAGAGTGAGCAAATAGAGATTATCAGCCAAATTAAACAACCAAAAAAAGGTAAATTATCTGTGAAGTTGAATCAAGTCAAATCTGAGGAAAAAGATGTTGACGGCGAAAAAGAAAAGGAAAAAATTTGTAGTGTATGCAGTCTGGAATTCGAAACTCGAAATAAATTATTTGATCATATTAAAAAAGAAGAACATTATGCCTTGAAGACACAAAATGAAACTAGACCGCTCTCCCATAATGAAATAAAAAAAAATAAACGACTACTTAAAGCTAAAAAATAAAAATTTCTAAAAACCACTAGAATTTTTTCAAAATTTTTTTTATAAATCCTCATATTCCCCAGGAATATTTTTATTTTGAGTAAGATTTAACAAAGCCCTTTTAGATGGTTGTTAGATTAGTATCTGATGGACACTCTTTAGATGTTCCAGCTGAAGAATTAGGCGTTAATGCTTGAAATTGACTCTGAATAACTTGATCAAAAATTTTTTGACCATGACCCATAAGGAATAATTTCCTTGATTCGTTTGTTATATTTGAAATAATGCATGACAGTCATATTCAGCATATTGAAAAAACCAACCATTGATCATAGTCTAGATTTACATTTAACTGAGTAAGTTTTTGTCAAATTAAGTTGCCCCAAGACATAAACCTTAGTATGTCAAATAAATTAGTTTACCACTCAATTTTTTTTATATTGAAGCTGTTAGGGTAAGCAACCAAAATATATTAAAAAAATTGGCCAGAGCTTAAAAATCAAGAAAAAAATAAGATGTAAGTTTAAAAGAATTCTTTCAATTAGATTTGAAATTTTCTTATTCAAAAATTGAAAAAAATACCAAAAAGTATGATGTCTTTATACTTGAAGATTTTTAGGCAAAAAATTTCAATGTATACCCGAGAAAAAATAAACGCGTTTTTAAATACGTTAAAACGCATTTTTAAACGAGTTTTAACGCGTCTAGATACGCGTTTTTTGAAAATTTTTCATATTCAAAAAACGTAACGTCCTTTTAACGTTTCAATCGCGATTTTGATGAAATGTAAAAATCGCGTTTGAACTCATTTATAAAGATTAAAAATGGGAAATAATTTTTAGTCAATCTAAAACTTCAATAATAATACTAAGGTTTTTTTTTATCTCCATAAATACTAAGCATGAACCTGTGTATTACTAATGAGTGAATGAAAAATCAAAGCAAAAATCAAGAGAGAAATCTAAAAATTATATTCAAAAATTGATTAATAAATTTTTAAAAAGTCAAGATAGTATTAGAAATGGTATTTCAAGAAATTTTTAATTTAAATCAGATATTTTTTATCAATTTATTCTGGTAGTTAAGCATTTGAAGAAAATCATTTTTTTTTGCAAATAAATTAATTCAAAGTTTAAATTATTTTAAGATGTCTGATCAAAAAATAAATACAGTCTGACCTCGATTTTGTTAACTGCTTCGGTAACGTCCAAAATTTTAACAAAATAAAACGTTAACAAATTCAAGTAAAAAATTAAAGGATTATATTGATGAGCGTAATTTAAAAGCTGTTAACAATTTCGAGGATTAACAAAATCAGCGTATGTATAAAGGACGAAACATTATATCAATAAGAAGCAATCGGTAAACTTATGATCTAAAAATTAAATAAAAAAATGATAAATTAATAAATTTTTGAGTTTAATGGAACTTACTAAATAATTTATTCGAAATTTAAATATTTATTTTCATAAAAATAAATGATTTATTGTAATTGAATTTTTCAACTTTAAATAGTAAATTTATCTAAATATATAATATGTTAAGGTCATTTTTAAAAATCAAATAACAATTGGACAAATTAAACTAATTAAAAAATATAAGAGATAAAAAAAAGGAAAAATAAAATAAAATCTTAAATTCCTTTTTTTTTTTTTTATAATTATTACCAAAAGAAATTGAATAAAAAAAAAGTTGACCTCTTGACCTCAATGTCTAAATTATTTTTTAATATTATTAAAAACATAATTTCTAATTGAAAATCTTCACTTTTTTTTTACTAAAAATAAAGATAATAATTTAGAAAAAAGCCTTTTTAAGCCTTTTTAAGCCTGTTTTTACCTTTTTTCTAGTGTTTTTATGAGATAATTCAAGACCCTAAAAAGAAACAAAACGCCAAAGAAACAGACAAAAAACGGCGTTCAACGACACGGTCCATAGGGCTATTAGTTAACGGCTTTAATTTTTAAAGCTTAAAGAAAGTATAATTATTTCAATTTAATTCAATATTAACCGAATTTATTTGGCAACGTAGTTTTTTTACACTATTTTTCACACCTATATAACTCCTCCTATAAATTATCTCCTGGTATTATATTGAGTAAAACACCTAACTAACCCAGCTTGTGGCCGTCGAAACGCTACTTTAATTTAATTTACTTTAATTTTATACTTTCTCCAAAATTTGGAGGTTAATTCTATTCAATAAATAAATAACTCCTCCTTAACATAATTATTATAGGTGCTGTTATTTTTTAAAGTGTTAGTTAATTTAAAATTCAGTATTAAAATAATAATTCGTCGTTTTTTTACACTATTGCAATTTTTTATTTATATTCAATCTTGCATTCAAATAAAAAAATTAAATTAATTTTGAACTTTAACTGTAAAACTCTGAGTTAAAATTTCAATCATACTAAGATAAAAATTTTTGAATGTTGAATTACTGTAATGTAAATGACTTTACTTAAAAAGTCTTAATTTTAAGGAAAAATGATTAAAAAATGAAATATTTCAAGCAAAATTCTTAAAAGTAAAAAAAATCGCCCATCTTCGCTAGATTTTTTGATGTTTCAATTTTTACACAGAAAATAGCATTGACCAATTTTCAGGTTCGTCTTTCAAATGAGGAAAAATTTTTAGAATAATATGATTTTGGGAATCATAACAAGTTCAATGGTAGGTATTTACATGTTAAAAATTGCAGAATTACACATCTTTTTGGCTTTCAGGGCCAATCATTTTCTTTTATTTCGATCGAACGAAATATCGTTCAGCATTCTCGTATTTTCTTATGTGCACATCTTGTTATTTGCTCGTCTCGATCCTCGTTTCTCGCAAAAATAATTTAAATATCCCCTAAAAATGTACTACAAATTATTCAAGTAAAATTGAAGTAAAATTTCAAAAATTTGTTAAAAAAGACATTTAGCTACAAAAAAATTTTGAATTCGTTTTAATAAAACATAACTTTTCTAAGTTTTTGAGATTGAGACGATTCCTTTGGTCATTTTGAATAAGACCAGCAATTGAAAATAAACTCTCAGCAGGAACAGATGTAGGTTGTACATAATAAAGGTCTACAGCAATTCTTGTTAAAATTGGGAAAGCTGATGAGTTTAATTTGTAAAATTTAATGGATCGTTTAAATTTTCTTCCGTTTCTTCACTATAGTACCTTGATTCTAAACAATAATTATTAAATTCATCAATGATTAATGAATTTTCTTTATCTATTTCTATTGTTTTTTTTTTATCCTTCAATTTTGTTAGCCTGCTTGTTTTTCTATTTGAGTTATCTCTCGTTGTAACTGGTGTTTGCTGCGATGACATATTTTTTTGTGATGTTTGTGACCTCCAATAAAATTTCAAATCTAATTGAAAGAATTCTTTTAAACTTACATCTTATTTTTTTCTTGATTTTTAAGCTCTGGCCAATTTTTTTAATATATTTTGGTTGCTTACCCTAACAGCTTCAATATAAAAAAAATTGAGTGGTAAACTAATTTATTTGACATACTAAGGTTTATGTCTTGGGGCAACTTAATTTGACAAAAACTTACTCAGTTAAATGTAAATCTAGACTATGATCAATGGTTGGTTTTTTCAATATGCTGAATATGACTGTCATGCATTATTTCAAACTTTGTAGAGGGAATTTCTCTCTATCAAACGTAAAAAGAGTTTTCGAAAAATTAGATTTTTTAAAGGCGCTGAAAAGTTACAAAAAGACCAAATTAAGCAAAAAAGCTTATTTTGTTGGTACATTTGAACCAGGATTGTTCATGATTCAAAACAAATACTTAATAAATTTTTTGAATAAAAATATGAACCAAAAATTTTAATTTTAAAAAAAAAAATTTGAAAGAAAAAAATTTCTCTGTTAATCCTAGACATGTTATGTTGTTTTTTGTGTAAATTTTTAAAGGAAAAATAATTAAAGATTTTATCAAAAACCCGAATAAAAACGATTTTTTTCATTTTTCTTAAAAGCTACTAAATTATCGAAAAAAAATCTGGGGTTAGTTTGCACCCCAAATAACATGTCTAGGGTTTATAAAAAACTCTACTAAACTTCGATAAATTTCAATTTAAAATTAAACTGAATTTTTTTTAAGATCAGGAAATCAGAAGTAAATTTTTTTTTTAAATTTAAAAAACTAGGGTTTATGAGTTCGGGAATCTTATAAAAAACATCGACTACAACTTTTGTTTTTTTTTTAATTTTCAATTATATTTGTTACAGTACAATCTAAACAGAGCATACACAAAACAAACATAGAACAGGAACAAAATCAACACAACACATAAACATTTTAAAACATGTTTTGAATATTTAATGAGTCCCCAAATTATCTCCTAGTGTTATACCGAGAAAAAAACACGCTTTTATTTGCGTAAAAATGCTTTTTATCAAAAAACGTAACGTTTCATGAGATCAGCTTTACACAGTACTGTTACGAACTCCTGATTTTACCAGATTCTACATAAATTCCAGTAAAATAAAATATCAGAATGTTATTTAATTTTTTGATTTAATTAAGTATTATAGAATAGCTGTTAACTTAAAGATGGAAGAAAAGCAGCAAACACCTCACCACAATTAAACGTACAACTTTAGAAAGCCTTCACAAAAAGAAAACTTTTTTTCTGTTTTTTATTTTTTTTAATTTTTATTTTGAATATTTTAAACAGTTATTAATTTAATTGGATCTTATCTTTTTTTTTATTATGACTTTAAGTATAATTTTTTGAGATTTTTGATGAATAAATTAATTTAAAATAAATAAAATTTATCCCTTTTATTATTCCCAAATTTAGAAACACAAAAAGTGTTTCCGAAATGCGAAAAAAAATACTCATAAAAAATCATTGTGAAGGCTTTCTAAAGTTGTACGTTTAATTGTGGTGAGGTGTTTGCTGGCTTTCTTCCAACTTTAAGTTAACAGCTATTCTATAATACTTAATTAAATCAAAAAATTAAATATCATTCAAAAAATTAATATATTATATCAAAAATTCAATAATAAAAATCGGTATTTGTTAAGTATTCAAAACTAACCTTTTTCTTAAATAAAAAAAATTAAAGATGAAATAATGGGAATTAAAATTTTCAAAGATACCTACAAAATTCTTGGCCGACTATATTTTATCAACAATTAAATTGTCAACAGTATAATTTGTCAACAAATTAATTATCAATTTTTTTGTATAAAATAATTTTATCAACAGAAAAAAAAATCAACAGTACAATTTGTCAACATTTTTTTTTTCTAAAAAAAAAATAAATAAGTATATTTTGTCAACTTTTATAAACTTAAGGCTTAATTTTTTTAAGATTTATATACCGGTTTACCGTCTCCAAGAGTTTGTACCAGTAAAGGATTTAAAGTTGGTTATATAGTTCAAATAAAATTTTTCATGACTGTCAGTATTTGAAGTTTTTTTTCTTAAATTTTCCGTTAAATCACATCTTCAGTTTAAATCACAATCACAAAACAATCACATCTATGGACAAACTATTTTAACCAGTATCTATTAAATTTTTTGGCTTCTGTGATCTGGGAGTTTATGTGATTTTTCTAAATTACTGTTATTACTTTATAAAAACTTCATTAAATTTTATTTGATCAGAGTAGTTAAACTGGCGTAGATGGGCGATCCAAAAAACGGGCATCGACGTCGGTTTAACTACCCACAGTCCTGTTACTTACATAGATTCTTTTCAAATCACCCCAAAGAAATTAACCAAAATTGGGAACAATCGAATTATTTTTATGGGTAAAACTTATATAAATAAATTGTGCTGAGAATATTTTTAAGACTTACGAAAGTTTTATAAGGATACAAAATTTAGGAAAATTTCAAAGATTTCACGACTTAATTAAAGAAAATAACATAAATGTCCCTAAAAATTCATCCGGAATTATTTGATAGTTATTAAAACAAGTAAAAAAAAGTTGACAAAATGTACTCTTATCATCTTTGTTTCATTTTTTTTTTTATAAAAAAAAAATTATTTTTGTTGATAAATTATACTATTGAAAAAAAAAGTTTATTGATAATTTTATCTATTGATAATTTATTTGTTGACAAATTATACAGTTGACAATTCAATAGTTGACAAATTAATTTTGCCCAAAATTCTTAACTTGATTTTAGTATTTTATGACAATTTGATTTAAAACTTTCTTAAAAAAACTTTTATTTTACACTCTTTGAATTTGTTTTGAAGTGTTCTTTTTTGGCTTTTATTAATAATAAAAATTGTCACAACCTTTTTTTCTAACAAAAATATACATCAGAATCTAGAAAATTTTATGCTCTTTCAGAAAATATATGATTTTAAACAAAATCTTAATTTTATCATAGAATACCTGGGTCTGAAAGAACAACAACTTTTTAAAAGGTAAGTTATTTTGAGACCCCTGGAAACAAAAATTTTTTTTTTTGCCACCCCAAAAAAAAATGAAATCTAGGGTTTCTAAGGACGTAGTTTACGAATTTCAAGTCGAAAATTAAAAATTCAGATAGCACTTAAGTTTTGAATTTCTTGAACTTTTAATTCCAGTGAAATTTGGTAAAAGATGGAAAATAATGGAAAAATAATTCGACAAATAATTTTTGACAGATAAAATTTCGACAAAAAATAAATTAGATTAAGTAATTTTAGACGAAGGTAAATTTGGACAAACAAACTCGATAAGATTTTTTTAAAGATAAAATGATTATTAATGGCCACCAAAACGCTACTTTAGAAAATTTGGAGGTAAATTCTAAAAGAAATACAATTTCATTTGGTAATTTAAATCTTCATATTTAACCCCTTTCGTTTTAAAAAAGATAAAAAATAAAATAATCTACTAATTCGGTGGTTTTAGATAGGAAATATTACTAGGAGGATTCGGTTTATATGAGAAAAAAATTTAAACTTAAAAAGAACATTTTTTGGTCTAAAATTTTTTGTAGAAATTTATTTGTCAAAATTTTACCGTAGTTCACGAAAGTTCCCCGAAGTTCACCGTAGTTAGCGAAAGTTCCCCGAAGTTCACCGTAGTTAGCGAAAGTTCCCCGAAGTTCACCGTAGTTCACGAAAGTTCACAGTGAAAAAATTTATTGTGATAATGCTTGAAGATAAAATTGTGTTTCGATAAGCTAACAAAAATTATTTTGTTTTAAAACACAAGTTATTATCTTTAGAAAAACGTTAAAAAATCGGAGTTTTCCTTAGAATTGGCATCCCCATTTACAACTAAAATTCATTTGAAATCAATTCTAAATGAAGTTTAAAAAATTCAAAAAGATCCCTAATAATTAGAAATTGTTTTTTTTGGTTGATCAATTAATGACCACATTTACTTTAGTTTTAGTGAAAAAAAAAGTTTCGAAATTTTAAGAGAAAAATCGTTTGACGCATAAAAAAATATATTTTATAGTATAAAAAAATAACGTTTATAGAATGAAAATTTTTAAGTTTATTTTTCATGAATAACTTTTTTTAAAAATAAATTCGAAATTAAAATTTTTAATTAATTTTTAGGATAACTTGTATTTTATTAGAATCATCATAGTTAAAGCGATGAAGGTTGTTAGAACTTTCATGATGATGATTGATGATGATTTTGATGTTTTTTTTTCATTGAGTTTAAAATTATTTTCCTAAAATTTTTCTAGAAAAAGATTTGACATCAAGTCGGATTTAAGTCTACTAGTCACTAGCTGTTGACTTTTACCTAAGTATTAAATTTGAGATTTTTGAATTTTAAAGAGGATTTTTTTACAAAATCTTTAAATTTTTAAAGAAATTAATTTTTTTTACATTAACATTAAATTAAGAAAATATTAAAAATCTTTGAATTGATTTTTAAAATTAAAAAAATTTTTTGAGAAAAATAAAAAACATTTAATTGGAAGCTTTTTTCTAACTTTATAACTATGAAATTATTTTTTTTTAAAACCCCTTTTTTTAGAAGGAGGGAAAGGAGAAAAATTATAATTTTGTTATTACTAAATATACCATACTAAAGTCTATCTGATATGTCAAACCAAAAGACAAAATTCATTTTTCTTTAAAATAATTTCACGCTTCAAAAGAGCGATTTTTTGTCGCTTATAAGTAAGGTTTTACTATACAATAGATTCCCAATTGAAACCTATGTTTTGAGTATTACCGTAATGCCTTGAAAACAAGTACATGCATAATAAATCGAAATTTATCGTAAAAATAATTAAAACATAGTTATAGCCTGTTGATTGAGCTCTCTATTAAAATGTGTGGTGAAAAATTTAAAAATTTTTTAGAATTTAGCGCATTAATTGTTAAAATTTTAGGTTTTAATGCAATGCGTTCTAATACAAGGTAATAAGGTAATTTTTTTAAATTTTTTTGTGGTCTTTATCCTATAATGTTAATGATAAACGCGTTTTTATTTGCGTCAAAACGCGTTTTATTAAAAAACGTTGAAAAACGTAACGTTTTTTGACATTATTTGAAAAAATAAATAAATTTTTAATTCGAAGAAATGACGTGTAAAAACAAACGCGTTTTGTCAATTCTTAAGCTATTTTTTTCATTTTGTAAAAAAATCTTTTTTTGAAAATAAAAATTTTTTTCTAAAATTATTAAAGATTTTCAATTAGAAATTATGTTTTTAATAATATTAAAAAATAATTTAGACATTGAGGTCAAGAGGTCAACTTTTTTTTTTATTCAATTTCTTTTGGTAATACTGCGCTGCTCCCGAATTAACGTCGTACCCTTACGCGTACTCCAGCAAAAATGAATGGAGTACGGGTACGGGTACGACGTTAATTCGGGAGCACTGCAGTAATTATAAAAAAAAAAAAAGGAATTTAAGATTTTATTTTATTTTTCCTTTTTTTTATCTCTTATATTTTTTAATTAGTTTAATTTGTCCAATTGTTATTTGATTTTTAAAAATGACCTTAACATATTATATGTTTAGATAAATTTACTATTTAAAGTTGAGAAATTCAATTAATATAAATCATTTATTTTTATGAAAATAAATATTTAAATTTCGAATAAATTATTTAGTAAGTTCCATTAAACTCAAAAATTTATTAATTTATCATTTTTTTATTTAATTTTTAGATCATAAGTTTACCGATTGCTTCTTATTGATATAATGTTTCGTCCTTTATACATACGCTGATTTTGTTAATCCTCGAAATTGTTAACAGCTTTTAAATTACGCTCATCAATATAATCCTTTAATTTTTTACTTGAATTTGTTAACGTTTTATTTTGTTAAAATTTTGGACGTTACCGAAGCAGTTAACAAAATCGAGGTCAGACTGTATTTATTTTTTGATCAGACATCTTAAAATAATTTAAACTTAGATTGACTAAAAATTATTTCCCATTTTTAATCTTTATAAATGAGTTCAAACGCGATTTTTACATTTCATCAAAATCGCGATTGAAACGTTAAAAGGACGTTACGTTTTTTGAATATGAAAAATTGTCAAAAAACGCGTATCTAGACGCGTTAAAACTCGTTTAAAAATGCGTTTTAACGTATTTTAAAAACGCGTTTCTTTTTTCTCGGGTACTATCCTGAATGAAAATTCATGGATTTTCATGAACGTTCAAAACTACCTTGTTGAAAAAGGGCGGAACCACCTAAATAATATGACTAGCCCCCTATTTATAAAAAAATTATATCTTATTTTTAAAATAAAATTATCGAATCTAGTTATTAAGGTTTCGCTTAATGAATATGTGACCTAAAATATACCGTAGATTCTTGTTTAGAAGGACCATCCTTTTTAGGACGAACCGAACTCAGAAAAATTTTTATTTTTTATATTTAAATATCCTCTATCAGCAAAGTAATAATAAGATATTTAGCAAGAATAGTAAGAGTTAAGAAATATTTTTTAGAGTGAATATTTTTTAATTCGTAACTAAAGCTTTAAAATTTCGGTAAAATTTTTAATTTAATGAGATTTTCAATAATTAAAACACTGAGATAAAAATTAAGTTTTTCAACATATTCAAAAGGATTCCTTAAAAAACTAACCAATATATCAAGTTTTTTATAAAATAAATCTTAAATATTTAATTTATCAATTTGGAATAAAGCCTAATCATGCTTTATTTTATTAAGAAATATTATTTAGAACAAATTTATTAAACAAAGTACAATTATTAAACTGACAAAAAATCAACACAAAAAATCTATTATTTTATGATCCATTTAAAAAAAAGGAATGACATGATCCTCCAAGCTAGATTCAAATGAAAATATTTCAATAATTTTTTATAATTATTTAACTTTAGCTAAAATTTTATAAAAATAGTTTCATCCTTCGACATTTTCTTGTTTATCTTTTGAACTAGTTGTTGCAGCAACACATTGATTTACTGTTTCATTTTGCTGATGATTTTGAACAGCATCATTTGAATTATCGTTCGTTTTAATTTGAGTTTGTTCTTGTGAATGCTCATTTAAAAAATTAGTTTCATTTTCATTCGTTTGTTCATTTTGTTGATGTGTGTTAATTAAATGTAAATCCAGAGGCTCATCTTCATTTGAATTATGCCACATTAAACGTTCTTCGTAAAATCTAATAACTACTTGTGGACATTTAACATTTGCTATTCTTGCTGGCACCAAATCAGCTTCATCTAAATTTTTCCACTTCATCAAAAACATTAATTCGCCTTTGGAATCAGTAGCTCCAAGGATTTTTTCAGGCATAAGACCTCTGTCGAAGCCCCTTGGTTGTAAATCCTTTTCTTGTGTATCAACACTCGATATTTTCTTTTTTTTATGTACGACGTCATGCTCTAGTTTTCGTTTAGGACTGTTCATTTCCAAAAGCTTTGCTTCAAAATCTTCTATAAGTTCTGGACAGTCCAAATTTTCAACTGGCTCCCAAGTATTGTCAGCACTTTTGTTTAGAACAAATTTAAAACTCATTATTTAAATAATAAAAAAAATTCAAAATACTCGGTAAATCCTTTCCATTTAAGCAAGTATTCTACTTTACCAAAACGAACTCTCTTTTCAACAATACTCTCCACAAAGAATTCTCCGTTCGCGCTGTCCATTGTGATGCTTTTTGGTAGAAAAAATATATATTTTTTATTATTTACTTTTATTCTGAAAAAATATAAATTTTAAGAAAAATAATTTTTTTTCCTGCATATATAAAAATATACCTTTTAAATTTATTTATTATTTTTCAACATGCTTCAGACAATAAAGATGTCTATATGAAAAAAAAATTAACAAAGTATCCGTAATTGCTTTCTAGCTGTGTAAAAGAACCTTATGTCCTTATGTCGTGAAGACCTTATGTCTTTGTTAAGAAAAAGGAATTTTTATTAAGTTTTTAAAATGTACGTTTTAGCTAAATAGATCTATAAATGGGTCAGGGTCATCAAGACACTTAGCACCACCTAGAAATTTCGAGTGGCCCGACTCTTAACTACACTACAAATATTTAAGGTGGAAATTGGCTATTTTGTAAGACGCTTTTACAGTCTGACCTCGATTTTGTTAACCCTCGAAATAGTTGTTAACAGTTTTGATATGACACTCATCAACATAATCCTTTAATTTTGTACTCGAACTTGTTAGCGTTTGATTTTGTTAACATTTTGAACGTTACCGAGACAGTTAAAAAAATCGAGGTCAGACTGTATTAAGAGATTTTGGCTTTAATTATAACTTTTTTAATCTCCTCATAAAAGCGTCTTACGAAATAGACGATTTCCCACCGTAAATATTTACAGTGTACATATATGTGGTTAACTTATGATCAGGTTAATTTTTTTATGCGTTGCTTTTCTCAAATTTGGCTTTTTAAGTGGACTTGTAAAAATAAAAATTACCCTCTAACGATATATAATATAATTTATCGTATGATAAATTATAATTTATCGTAAAAAAAAAATTGTTTTTTGGAAGTGATAGACATATTCTGGAAATTGCTACAAAGTGTAACAATTTTGCAACACCGAAAAATACGAGTTTGCAAAAACTCTGTAACTTTGCAAATTTTGAACGTCATTAGTATAAATGTACTAAATGCAATCAAAATACAAAGTGTTGCAAAATTACACTTTAAATCGGTTCTCTGATTTTTTTAAATCACTATATTTTATTCCCTCATAGAAAATTTTCAAAAAATAAAAAAAGAGACATTTTAACGGCTTTTTTGTAGACAAAAAAAAAGAAAATATTAAAAATCTTCGATATCTTATTAAATATTTTTTGTTTTACTATAAAAATCTTCACATTTTGCATATATCTTACATATTTAGACACATTTTATCATTTTATTCTCTCTTTCGATATTAGCCTGTCATTACTAATCATACGTTTCTTAAGGGGGATGATACCTGATCGTGAGTTCGCTTGTATGCTACAAGCCTTTTTCTTAAAATAACAAAAATTTAACCTTAATAAAGTTCAATCTAAATTGGAAAAATAGGCAATAAATGAATAGGGAAATTTAAAAGTGAATATTGTATCACCACACAATCAAGCAGTAAAGTTCTCAGGATTTTTGGACTGGTATGGCGAAATAAATTTCTAATTATCAAATCGGTGCGTTCCTTGATACAGATACCTCCAATGATTAATTTTTTGCAGTTTCGACCAAAACAAAAATAATATATGACATTATTCGTTTCATTTTTTCAAAATTTTTCATAGTTTTGGTCGAAATTGTAAAAACTTAACTTTTGGTTAATTTTTAAAAAAACGAATATGAATTTACTAAATGAATAGTTTTTTAAATTAAATTAAGAAAAAATTGTATCTTCTTGTTAATTAAAAATTGTGTCTAAAAATTTATAAAAAGTTTATAAATTTCAAGTTTTGTATTTTTTGATAAAAAAAAAACAAAATTATTTATCGTTTTCATAATTAAAAATATATCAAAGCAAAGAATTCAAAAAATATAATTTGTTTACAATTTTTATTTCAAAGAAAATTTTTTAGAGTCATATCTTTTAAAATTATAAAATAGCTATGAGCCGTAGAAATAAATTGTATTTTAGATCGCAATCATCTAAAAGCTTTAATACATTTAATATTTTTGATCAGTATCAAATACAGGAATTTAAAGAAGCTTTTAATTTGATCGATCAAGACAAAGATGGCTTGATTTCTTTTGACGATCTAAAACTAATGTTTTCGAGTCTAGGTAAATTTAAATTAATATATTTTGTCTTTAAACTAAAATTTCACTACTAAAATTTCATAGGAAAACCCGTTGATCATGACGATATAAATATTATCAACGAAATGTTAGCAGAATGCTCTGGTCCTTTGAATTTCACAATGTTTTTATCGTTATTTGCCGAAAAAATTGGATTAACTGACCCTGAATCAGTTGTTTTAAGTGCTTTCTCAATTTTCGACCCAGAAAATAATGGAAATGTTAATTGTATTCAATTAAGAAACTTGATAACCACAAATGGTGACCGCTTTACTCAAGAAGAAGTATAATTTATAAGAATGAAATCGCTTTTTTAAAAAGTAATTTGCAATTAATCATTTTTTTTAAGATTGACGATTTCCTAATGAATTCACCTTTGACACTGAATGGAACTAATCTGAACTACCGAGAGTTTTCGAAATTTCTGAATCATGTTGATACATAAAATAATTAAATTTGAGTGGTTTATTTTTATTTTTTCAAAAAATTTTTAAATTCAAATATCAGGCAAATGAAGCCTGATAATTTTTTACTTTGAAAGTAATAAATAAATTATTTTTTTAATTATTTTTTAATTTAAAAAAATGGATCTTGAGTGACCTATTTTGTCTAATTTTTGCTATTTTTTTTATTTAGACTAAAATAACGATTACTGTTAAAAAATTGAAATTTTTAAAGTTTTTATTTTAAATACAATCGCATTATCAAATTTGAATTCGTTTGTTTATACATAAAATCAAGTTGTTTTTTAATCAGAAAATCTTATTCTGACCTTAGCTTACAAATTCAGGTTAGCCAGTAAAAGAAAACAAACCTTAAAAGAATTAAGAGAATTACTCAGTCTTAATTATTATTATCTTTCTAAAATCCTTTATTAATGGCTGATTTAAAAATTTTTAGACTCTTTAAAAATTTAATTCTAAATAAATAGGTTAAAATGAATAAGGCCTCATTTCGATTTTATTTTCATTTAAAACAAATAGAATTTTTTTCTCTTATTGTCTTTTAGTTCTTATTTAACTCCAGGAGACTAAAAATTCTACAAACGAAATACAAACAATATTTTTTTTCTAGTTTTTAGAGCACGTTGTAAGCTTCATCGTATTTAAATCTGAAAAAAAATATTTTTCTAAATTTAAATCTGGATTTTTTGTTTTTTATTAATTTAAAAATTCATTAAGCAATTCATGAAGAAATATCTATACTTTAGAAAAATATATTTAAAAATCACAGTTTTTCACTTTGAAATTTATTATTTGTGGAATGTATGTAATGTAGATACTCTAAGGAAATAAAAATGATACCAAATTTAAACTGAGTTGAATATTTATTCGAATACCTTTATAGTTATTTGCAAAAAGGAGAATTCAAACAAAATTTTGAAATAAACTTTTTCAAAAAGAATAAAATTTAAGGATTTTTTGCAATGTTGATTTTTTGAATACAGAGCTTTACGGCAAATGTCTATTTTCTATCAAAATAAAACTAAATTTTTTGATGAATATTTAGTAAAAAAACAAGAATTTAATCATTAAGATTATGATATAATAAGGTACAAGTAGTCAAACTTAAATAAAAATTTTAAAAGTTAAATAAAAATAGAAAATATAATGTAAAAAACAATTAAATTCTCAATCAAGTTAAATATTTAAAATAGCTGTTGGAAAATAATTTTTAATTTAAAATAATGAAATTTATGTTGTTTTTCTCTTTCAATAATATTAACATGAGATTTTTTTATATTTAGCTCTTTGCATCTGAGTAATCTCCTTTGAGGTTACTTTTTTTTATTTAAAATTAAGACCTTAACTGGAATTAATTTCAAAAAACTCTATTTACTTTTGCTAATCAACCAATTTTTTTTTATTTAAGGTAGTTAGTTTTAGTTTCGAATTCCCATAGCTTAAAAACTCTTATTTTTTTAATTCCTACTGCGTTTATTTTAAACTGTATATAAATAAGCTTTTTAAAAAATAATTATTAATATAATTGTGACGTTTGAAAAAAAAACTATTAAAAAATTTGAATTTATATGTTGCGTAGGCGTTTTGCACTGATTGTTAAAAAAATGAAATAAAGGCTAATTAAGCTTTTCTTCATTTCAGTGAAAAAGCCCAAACGCAAAATTTAAATTCTTTCTATCATCTCGATTAAAGCTTTATACTTTTGATTCGTAGCCAAAACAATTTTCGAATAAAAGCTACTCTAGAAATTTTTTAGGTGTTTTTTGTAAAACTGCGTGTCATAGAGCTGCAAGTTCAAACTGCAAGTCACTTTTTCATATAACAATCCAACGCATAGATTAACTGGCGATACCCTAATCAAGTTATTAAGAAAAAAAGCAAAATAATTTGCGAAAAATATATCTTTAGAAGTTAAGAATAATCCTAAGAAATTTAGTGATTGTGCATTTTGGCTTTAAAGACAGAAGAATAAAAATGGGCACTGTGAATTTTTTTACAATTTACAATTACAAAATATTCAAACTCTTATAAGAGGTACTAAAATGGTGGGTTCAAAGAAAAAAGTATGAAACTTGGTGAAACTTTGGAAGTTAAACCTTTAGATAAGTCTGCAAAATATCTGCAATTTTCGTAAAATTCGATTAAATATAATTTCTTTTTCCATTATTCGATTTTCTAGAATTTTCTTTTAAAAATGATTCTTAAAAGAAGTCAAATTTTTTTATTTTACTCTACGAATATTGAAATTTCGTAGACAAACGATGAAAGTAAAAAAAATTTGATTTAATTAAAAAATCAGAAAAATTCTAATGCCCAAAATTCGTTTTTAGAGAAAATTGAATTAACTAAAATCAAATTTTCATATTTTGCACAAATTGCAGATATTTTACAGACTAATCTATAAGGTGTAACTTCTAAATTTTCACATAGTTGCATACTTTTTTATTTAGACACAGAATTTTTCTAAATTTTATCATAAAAATTTATCATAATATTCAAACTCTTACTAAGAGTTTGAATATTTTGTAATTGTAAATTGTAAAAAAATTCTATGTTATAAATATGTAAGTTATAAATATATTTGAACAAATTTTCTTAACGGTTTTGTACCATGTAACAATTCTATGTATGTATACATATTTTGATAGTAAATTATGATGGTACAAATCGTGGAAAACATTAATTTTAAAAAAAGTATTTATTTTAATTTTTTATAATAAAAATAATATATATTGAAAGTTATATTTATAAAATAATTCTTATGGTTTCGAAAGATCTTTTTTTTAGGCCATGATATAAAAAGTGAAGTTCCATGGGACAAAATCAGAATTTGTTTAATTCACAGATTTTAAAGGAACGCAAAAAAATAAATGAATCTTTAAAAAAAAAACATGTTTTATAAATAATAAATTGATAAATTACAATAAATCCTTATTATATAGGCAAAAATTAGTAACTGAGGCTCAAAGATGGGAAATAATTGGACTATTCAAAGATAAGAAAAAAGCTCCAAAAGTAATAGCTGATCTAGTAGGAGTTTCGAGAAAATGTAAGAAGAAGGAAAATGAAGGTGTTTAAAACTAAATGTAATCATGAAAAGACCACCGTGGCAAAAGAATTACCAAGGTCTGGTAGACCGAGAAATCTTCCTAGTCGAGATGAGTCTTATATTTTTAGAAAGGTCCGAATCAATCCTACAAAAAGGTTTAGACAGCTAGCATCTGAATTTAGTTCTTAGTTTCCTAATTTTAGTGTAAGTAAAGATACTGTTAGAAAAATGCTTTTAAAGAAAAATTTATTGTCAAAAACTGGGCTGAGGATTAAAATCAAATAAAATATGGTTAAAAGCCATAAAAAAACTGATCGACGCATTAACAAAATTTTATTTTTTAAAACAGTTATAAATACATAAAATAAAAAATCAAAAAAGTCCTAAACGCTATTAGTTTTAGTCAATTTTTATATCAATAAGAAAAAAGTAAAAAACAGATACGATTATTCAAGTCTATTTTTATATTATAAAATAAAACTAAAAAACACTTAAAATTCTATTTCTTTTAGCCTCGTTCATACCAAAAATTTTTATCATCTATTTCAAAAAGGTACTTTTTCCCCGAAAATTCTAAAAATAAAATTAAGGATCCTTTTCCCCGAAAATTTTAAATTAATGGGGTACTTTTTCTAATTCGAAATTAGTGTTGGGTGACGGCCATATTTGGCCGGCCGGTCCACGGGCCAATATTTACGGCCAAATGGCCGGCCATCTAAACGGCCAAAAATGGCCGAGTGTTGGACCGGCCGAATTTTTGTCCGTCCACTTTTGGACCGGCCACTTTTTGGACCGGCCAATTATGGACCGGCCACTTTTTGGACCGGC
>NTPY01000759.1:39394-116385 GCA_002922825.1 Brachionus calyciflorus
GGCCGGTCCAAAAAACGGCCGGTCCAAAAGTGGCCGGTCCAAAAAGTGGCCGGTCCAAAAAACGGCCGGTCCAAAAGTGGCCGGTCCAACACTCGGCCATTTTTGGCCGTTTAGATGGCCGGCCATTTGGCCGTAAATATTGGCCCGTGGACCGGCCGGCCAAATATGGCCGTCACCCAACACTAACTACAACATTGTCTTGATCTTGACAATTGGTTAATGGAGCGTGCAAATTTATTCCTTTAACTATAATTTTAGACGACTTTAAACATTTAAAAATGAAATAACGAGTTGAACAACCCGGAATGCATCGAAAAAACATATACCCAACTCTCATTTTATGAGGATCACTCTCAAAACAAATAGAACAATTATTCAAGTTTGAGTTCGCCGAAGATGCCGACGGAAATTGGTTCATAAAAAAATCTCACTCAAGTTCAGAATTTAAATTTGACAAAAAAATCCAATCAATTTTTTTTTTCATTTTTTAAAATCAGTTTTATGCTTTTTTCACTAAATTAATAATTCAAAAAAAATATAAAAAATTTGGTTGAAAACGCATAAATTTTCTATAAAGGGCATATTTTATGATCTATTCAACCCTTTGTAAATTTAATTATTTGTTTTTTTGTTTATGCGTTATTTTTAGATTTTCACTTTTTTTTATTTGATTTTAGTCTTCACCCAAAAAACTGCTATAAAATGTGTTGACTGGATTTGACCGGTTAAAAAGGCTCAAATGGTTCAAAGAACGATAAAGATGGACTTTTAAAGACTCGTCAAAAGTTATTTTCAGTGATGAATCTAATTTTGAAGTATTTAACAAAAAATCAAGAGTATTCCTAAAAAGTTTCACGAACGAAAAGTATCACCATAAGTTTTGTTTACCAAAGTTGCAGAATGATGGAGGTTAATATCGGTCCTCCCTTGAGGCCTTAGATCACCTGATCTTAATCCGATAGTTAATAAATGGTCATACAAAGATTACCTCAGTAGAGCATTTTAAAAGTTCTTTTTGATGGATGGCCGAAAGTTTCTAGTGAAGGAGTAAAGAACATTATTGAATCTATGCCTGTGGCTGAGCGTATAGCGTATTAAAAGCGTATTAAAGCTAAAGGCAGTCATTTTAAATGTTTAAAAAAAAATATTTTCTAGATTTCGAAGACTTTTTTTTTATTAAAAATAAATCTCTTTCTTTTTTTGCGATTTTTTCATTTCGATTTTTTTAATCTATACTAGTTTTTTTACTATTCTGATCAAAAAAATTTTTCCTCAATAAAATTCAGATAAAAAAGTTTATTTTTGTTTTTTCATTTAGCCGTACAGCTTCTTAAAAACAAACCCTTCATAAAAAATATTTTATTGTTCTAAATTTTCTATACTTACTCTGTATAATAAAACTATACGGGAATAAAATTGTCACATTGAACAAAATCGAAATTTTTGTCTTTATACTTAAAAAAAATAAGGTGACGGTATGAAAAAATTTGTGATAAATTACATCCTAAAAAAAATTAAACATCTTTAACTTCAAATGGATGCAGAAATATTTAAAGAAAAAAATATCGTTTGATTATTTGTTTTTTTTTATAAGATTTTCCATCTAACTGTGATTAAAGCATCTTTATTTGCCAATATAGAAGCTATCATATCGAACGTTGAATTCCACCTGGTAGAGACATCTTGCACGAGTATATTTATTTTAAGTCTTTGACCAGATCTTTCTTTCTTTTTCTCAAAAACCTTGTCTCCGAATGACTAAAGATCGAATCTTTTTGCCCTTGCCCAAAGTTTTGTTTAAGACTACTTCTCGAATTTTATTTAAATCTACTAATTCATCAGTCCTTTTTTTCTTATTTGCAAATCTACATTATCAAAAAAAAAAAGGTTGTTTTGAAGAAAAACAACCTAAAAATTGTGAGAGTTTCCCGAAAAAGCCAAAATAAATATGTATTTAATTTTTTTTATTAAAAAACAGACAATTATTTTTATGTTTATTTTTATTATTATTATTATTATTTTTAAATTTAAATGAACAGACAATTATTTTTGAGTCATTTTTGCAAAATCTTGATGATAAAAAAATTTTTACTTAATCAGGTAATTTTAACTATTTAATCATTAGAAAAACTGTTAATTTGCCTTTTTTTTTGAAAAAAACATTCAATACAAATTGTAAACAATAAACAATAAAAAAAAATTCAGCTACCGTAAACTCTTGCCTAGGGCTCTTAGAGTAATGTCAAAAAAAAGCAAGCTTTACTCTAATTGAAATTGGCTTTTATTCTTTATGGGAAAGGATAGTAATTTTTAAAAAAAAATGTAATCCCTTCCAATAAGAATCAAAAAGGCAAATTAACAGACATTATCCATAGGCAATAATTTTCTGTCTTGAGACTTGCATCGTTAAAAATTTTTTTATTTTTTTTAAATCCGCTTTTTTTATCAATCCGCCTGCAATTTCCGCAATATAATTGAAAAAGCGGATTTCCGCTTTTTAGGCATTTCAAATTGCGGATTCTGCAAACAGAGAAAAAAAATTTAAAATCCGCAGTCCGCTTTCTGCTTTTTATTTTCCCCTTTTTAGGCGAAACCAAATTTTTTTTAGCAATAGGTTATGCCGTTAATCTTTTATTTTTCATGTGTTTTGGCATTTTTGTTCAGTGTTATTACCTTGTTTTATTTCCTTCGGGTTTCAAACAAATAAAAAGAAAAATTAAAATCGAATGGTGAGAAGCACATGTAATACTTTGGATTAGAAAATTTAGTTAGGGTTTAGCAATGCCTTCAGTAAGTTTTCTTAATAAAGGTTTCACTTTTAAAATTTTGGAAGGTTGTGTATTAAATATAATATTATCGTTGTCTTTAATGAAACAAAATTCCACGTTTAAAAAAATTTAGCATTTTAAAGTAAAAAAATCAAAAAAACTGGTTTTTAACTATAATTTTAGAAGTACAGTCAAACCTCGGTTATATCACTATGCACTTATTTCAAGCTTAAATTATATCAACAAATAGTTTCAGAACAAACGGCAACAAAAATTTTTAATGTAAAATTTAATCACTTAAATCAAGTTCATTTAAAATCAAGTTTCATTTTAATCGTGTTATTTGTTTAGACAAATAGCATTTCGTAATAGCAAAAAATGATTCAAATATATCATGTTTTTGATTTTTTTTTTTTTAATAGAACAAAAGTTCACACAAAAATTTAATAAAATAAAATAATGAAAAATAAACAGAAAAAATTTTTCAAATTAATAATAATTTGACACCTAACCGTAAACAAAAATAAGCATTAACTTAAAAAAAAAGAAATAATAGAACTAAAATAGTTTTATTACAGTTTTAATTAAATATATTATTTCTGTAAAAAATTAGACTTTATTTCAAAAAAATTTTTCAATTATATCAAGCTTCATTTATATCACGTCAGACCCTTTCGGACAAATAGGATGATATAACCGGGGTACGACTGTATCTTTAATTGTTTATAAGTTTTAATATCTGTAAAATTTTTATTTTTTTGTTGAGACATGACAAATTCATTTCTAAATTTTTTTCTGTTAATCGACCTAGATCTTTAATTATTAAGTTTCTACACTGTAACTATTTTGAGTGTTAAGATTTTTATAAGTTAGCATAAAAACACCTAAAGTAACCTAATTTAATAATTATTAAATATCTTCATTTCAAATTATTTTATAAAAAATTCTAGTGAGTGTTTTAGAGGCTACCTAACTTCTGGTCTTTTTATTCTGTCATTTTCTTCCTAATCTAAATTAGCTTTATTCAAACTCTTTCATGTTTCTAGGAGAAAGAATCTCTAACGGCTAGTTACTAGCATATATAATCGTCTATTTTTCATTAGTAGAAGAAGCCCTATACAAATGGTACCCAGTCTCTTAAAAGTGTGAGGAGCATGCGTGTCTCACGGAAGATTTGCAAAGTGCGACATTCGTGTCCAGATTTCTATTTCTTATATGAGACATGCGTGCCAAAAAAATGTGTCACATACGTGTTCTACTCTTTCAATACACGTATGTGACACATTTTTTTGGCACGCATGTCTCATATAAGAAATAGAAATCTGGACACGAATGTCGCACTTTGCAAATCTTCCGTGAGACACGCATGCTCCTCACACTTTTAAGAGACTTGGTTTATATAAAATGTATTTATTTAATAAATCTAATGAAATGTCAGCTTTTTATAGAATTAATACGCTGAATCAATCGTTCAAAAACTTTCTAAATCTTAAAACTTTAGAAGTACCAGCCTTAATTCTTTAATAAGTATCAGTCTTCAACCTAAATTTTTAGTTTGAAATTTTATAAGTAAAACAAATTTTATGAGGCTGTGTAGCTTTTTCCTAAGAGCTTTAATTTCTCAAAAAATGAACCTAAATTTTTTTAGTAGGTCATTGTCTTAGCAGAAAAACCTCTGTATCAAGCTTTTCTTAAACTCTGAATAAAGGTTTTAAATGTCAAAAAAGTTCAAAATCAAGAGAAGATAATTTTCCTTTTAGATCTTAAAAGAATCGATTTAAATCCATTATTGCAATTTTTTTTCTTTCAAGAAAATCATCTGTAACATTTTTATTTGGTTTTAAGCTCAAATCAATAGATATTTTAGAAAAGACGACGTTGTTTTCTTATATCGAATTAGCTTGATCTAAAAATTCAAGTTGACAACCACTTTAACAACCACCATTTGGGACGTTTTTGCTTTAAAATTTTTACGATAAAATTAATTTAAAAGTGAAAAAAAAAATAAAAATTAAATTATCTTATTAAGATGCGAATATTTTTTTTAATAAAAACATTTAATTTATCAAATAAGTCTTTTAAAGATTGCAATCTTATTTGAACTTTTAAACTTTAATCATTTAAACAGATTAATAAATATTTAATGCATGTATTTATACAACAGTTTTTTATTTTGTGTAACCAATTATCTCGTTAATTTTCTTAGGTTTGTATTTTTTTAAAATTGATCGCTGAATTTTTAAGTTTTTGAGACACGCATAATTCGCTTTTAAATTTTAAATAAAATTCAAGATATATCATTTAGGATTTTTCATTGAAATTGACTTTTAAAAAATAAAATTTACAAAAACAGATTTTATTAAAATCGCACATTTTCACTAATATTTGACTCTAAAGCTAAGAGATAATTATCAAATCTCATGCTATAAGCATTTGAGTATGTTTATGTGACACCAATGTTTCACTAAGAAGTTTGCATATTTGTGACATTTTACTAAAATTTGCTGATACAATTCCTTTTTTTGTTAATTTTCAATTTTATTAGTTAAAATTTTTATGAAAATTTATTTTGTGAAAATAGTTAAATCTTTTTTATTTTTTTAAAATAAAATAATAACAAAAGAGTGTGACATGCGTGTCAGCATATGGCCTCTCGCATGTGGCACGTTTTTTTAAGAGACTGGTTATTTAGCTGCTAAATCAGCAAATATACCATAAAATAATATGTATTTTATAAAATTTTTTTGTTATATTTTCGGTCTAATAAATTTATTTAATATATTTTTTTAATTTTATCACAATCCACTTTTATCACACATTCTCAGCTGGACAGATGGGGTGATAAAAGCGCGACTTGCGCGATAAGTTTGACTTAAAATCTCTTTTTACTTAGAGGATTTGTTAGGTTTTGAAAACACAAAAAGTCTAACTAGGATCGATTATTTGAGGCACCTTACAATACCTGATAGTTTTAGTACGAAATTAAGGCTTAACAAACTATTTCGTATTTTCAAAAAATTTAGGACAAAAATATGCAAAGTTGTTTAAAATTTCATTTACAGAATCTTTATATTAATGATTTTAAATTATTTTATTCTCTATATTATTTCCATGGTAATTTAAACTTAGTTCTTTTTAAAGCAAATGATTTAAAATACCTAAAAATTATTAAGCTATAATTTGAAATGAGCCTGAAAAAAGAAATTTTTAATAAAATATCAATTCCAAAAAATGTAAGTAATTCAAATTTTCTTCGGAATAGTCTGATTAATAAAATTTTTGTCTTAATTTAAATTTAGAAAAATGATTTTTTGTCTATTATTCGACAAGAACTTACTGGTAGTTACAAGTTACGATCTGATTTATGGCGACATGAAATTTATTTAGAATTAATTTTTGATTTGGTAAATTTTTCTTTGTCAAAAGGATTTAGAGAAGAGCAGTTATTGGCATGTTCGGATCTTTTCGAAAATTCTATTGATTTAATCAGAAAACCATCCTTTAAACTCATTGATTTAGTCGATTATTTAACGGATAATTTAAAAAAATTATCGCCGCTCTTAAATGATCAGAATCTTAAAAGATTTATAGATTTTTTAGAAGAAACGATTCTTACTCATTTCAATCTGTATAAATTTGTATTTTGCTTTGAAAAAGACGATAATACTATTTCAGAAAATAAAATATTTTATAGTCCCAACAAAGATTCATATGAAACTAATTTTGTAGCTAAACCTTACAATGTGTGGCTATATGATCAAAAAATCAATTTATTTGACAAAAAAGAAGAAGAAATAAAGCTAAAATTTCAATATAAACGAGAACAACTTCTAAACGCAGAGGAAAACGCAACTCAATTGATAAATTTTGTCAAAAATGATGCATTCGGTGAAGAAAAGCCTTTGGATGATGAAGTAAAAATTTTTTAAATCAGAAAATTCTATTTATTATTTTCATAAAATTTAAATAAAAAGACAATGAAAAAAATGATCGATCATTTCTCAAATCAAACTTTAAAAATTACAAAACAAATTTTGGAATGTGACTTGGAGGAAGTTTGCTATAAAATTGAAAATTTGAGAAAAAAACAGTCATTTATTAATTCTGAAGGTATACTACTACATTAAAACCTTTTTTATCCGGTCTTCAATTAGTTTTGAAAATTTATCGGGAAATTTTTGACCAACCAAATTAATTTTATTATTTTAAAGATCGAAATCGAGAATAAACTAAAAAAGTATCTTTCTGATATGACCGAATACAAAAGATTTTTTAAAATTTTAAATCTTAAGAATAAAAAATGTTTTTTTTTCAAGCAGAGCATCAGCAAAAAGGAAAAGAAGCAGTTTCAGTTACTCCAAAGACAAAAAAGAAATAAATATAAAAATTTGATTGCAAATTCCAAATAAAAAAACATAAATAAATATTTCAAAAATCAATTTTGCTATTTTTCTATCTACCTTGATTTAATCTTCATCGACTGGGGGTAGATTCTAAAGCATCTATTCTCATACAAATTTCTATCAGCAATCACGTTGATGATGAATACGAGAAATATAGAAACAAAACCAAGCCAATACATTTACATAAGTGTGAGTTCAAAAGGTTTAAGTTTTTTACCTCATAAATTCGAAGATTCATAAAATCGGGAATACACTGTACTGAATCTTACTCTGACAGCCCATTCCAGATTGATACGACATAGTTTGTTAGAAATAAAGAATTTATACCGTAGTGCACCGCAATAAAGCGCCTGGAACATTATCTTACTCTTCAGATAATGTTGCAGGTACATAATCCGGGATAGTGTCAAATTAGGGTTTCGAAAGAACATGGGCTATAACTGAAACTGTACCGGATATTTTATAAAAAATAAAAAAAAATAGCTAATTCGATTGTGAAAAAAAAGATATTTTAAAATTTAAATTGATGATTAAAAAAATTAAAATTAGTTAGCTAAAATAAATTAAAATCGAATAAAAATATACACTAGTTATTATTCACTTATTATATTTGATTCATTTTCTAGCTCATTAATTTCATCAAATAAATCGTTAGAATCGCTCTCATTATCATAGTCAAGATATTCGTTCATTATAATTTTTTCGTGCATTAACTTGTCTGTAAATCACGATGCAAATTTGAGCTATCTACTATGCCACAATGGTCAAATCTATTTTTCATCAAGTTTTCATCGAATTCGCCCCATATTTCTGAAACCCAGTTGATAATATTTGCATAACCAGGAGATCTCATTTTACCATAAGCAGGACCGTACAGTACCTGAGTAAAAAAAATAACTTAAGCGTACCGAACCGAATCTGACTAAAAATTTATGATTTAATCGAACCGAAGTTTTAGTTAGGTTCGGTACTCTACTGTCTTTTCTTTAGTTTTTAGCAGGTTACGGTCCTGTTCGCTAGGTCAACACTTCGATTAATTTCTGCTTAGCTACCATTCTCAGCTATCATTCAAGGTATACGGTAAGCTATGGTGATTTATTCCAGGGTATAACTATCGAGTGAATACGGTAAAATAGAAAGAATAGAGCCCTATGATAAAGCTGAAATTCATAGGGTAGAATATATTTTAGACTTTTTTAAAAGAACAGCGCCTACATCGAATTTTAATCATAGAGCCGTGAAGAATTTTCTAATCAACATAGCAAAAAACAATTTTCTCTAAAATTTTAAAGTTCTGTTGTTTAATACCTCAAAAAATGAAACTGCTTAAAATAATTTTTTGCTGAGATTTAATTGTCGTCAAAATTTGTCAAATGCACTGGTTAATTAATAGGGTTGGGTTAACATGGAAGAGATGGTACGCGATGCATGTACTTAAAATCAATTTTGGGTTTAACTGCATGCAATACCGCGCAAGGTAATACGGTAGCCCTTCAAAATAATAGGTAATATTTAATTATCAGAGACACCTCAATTTTACTTTTATCCTTTTAAACACTTACTCGGTCTAATTATCTGATTTTCTCTCGAACTTATATAAAATAGTTTTCTTTTATTATATATTTTTTTTATTCTCTTACTTTCTTTTTGTATTTTTTTCTTTTATATTTTTTATACTTTGGCTATGAGGGTCAATCAATTCAAATAAATAAATAAATAAATAAAATAAATTGATTTATTTAACTTGTAGTAAAATTTTAAGTTTTTCAGCTAAATGGTAAATAAAGATAAAAGCGTGGAAAGCTTTCTGATAAAAAACTTGAACAAAAATTGAATAGCTTTGCACTGTTATATTCGTGATGGTAAAATTGTCAAATAAAAATTTAAGATTTTTCAATTTGTTTTTCATTTATTTTCAAAATCAGGTTTTTTAAATTCCAAATATAAATCGATAAATAAAATTTTCAAAATTAAAAAAAGATTTAAAACGTAGTTTTTTCATAATAATTTCCCCGTTTTTTTTGAGTCTGAGTTGTTGATGTTAGATTTTGATTATATACAAAAGTTTTAGCTCTGGAAAATGAATTATCGATTTTCGAATTAATAATTTTGAATTGATTTTTAATTGATGCTTTTGGTGAATCAGTATATCCGTTTGTTTGAGTAAAAACTCTTATTGTTGCTAAATTTGTTGCATTATCAGCATTATTGTTATTTTTATTTAAATTTCTTAATAAAGGTAAAGCCGAATTAGTACGCCTTAAATCAAAATTGTCAATATTTTTCAAATGACTGTTTGTTTTAATTCCACTTTTATTTGTATCCTCAGCAGAAGGCTGATATCCGAAATTTTTAAGAGATTTCAAATTTGATTTTGCATTGTTAGTCAAATAATAGTTAATATCTCTCAAGGCAATTAACTGATTAACTGAGTTTAATACTTGACTTTTATTATTTCCATTAGAAATGTTTTTTATTTCAAAGCCTGTTTTGTAAATGTTCGGATGTTGATTTAAATCTGACCCAAATTCAGACATTGAGTTAAAACTATTTGTGCAGTTTTTATCAGTGATTAAATTATTATTTTTAATAAAACTAGGCTCCCTAATCAAATTATCGTCTTGTTTTAAAAAAACATATTTTTTTTGTTTATGTAAATTCTTAATTGAGTTAAATTGAATTTCATTTTCATTATGAAATTCTGGTGATTTTTCTGCGGAATTTTTTAATAAAACTGAACACTCAACGCTATTATTGGGAGTTTTAAGCGTTTTTTTTGGAGATTCATTTCTTAAAATCTTAATATTTGTTAAATCATTCGATAAATACTTTGATTGTGAAAAACTATCAATTGAATTAGTGACTTTTGATTGATCAATCTTCTCTGGAGGACTTTCGATTGCTTCATTATGAAAAGTATTTGATCGTTTCTGAGAAAACAACTGTGGGTGATAAGACTTATTTACAGAATTTAAATAATCTCGTTTTGAAATAACTTGATTTGGTTTTTGTGCAAATTTATTACTGCCGATTAAAGTTAAAAAGCTTTGTTGATTTTTCGCATCATTTGGTGTCGTATTAGCTGAATTTACTGTAAGTTTTACTACTTGTAAATGATGGTTATTAAAATTATTGTTTTTTCTAGTATTCTTTTTTAATCCAGATGCAATTGTTTGATCTGAGTTTATTTGTGTTAAATTTGTTTTTATAAATTTGGGTTTTGGTAATGAAGTTAATTGCTGATGGGTTAATTCTTGGTTATCCATGAGTAAATTGGAATCATCTAGCAAATCGAATTCTTTATCAGGCGAATTAATACCGCTTAAGGCTTCATCCATACTATTCAAAGGGTCTTGTTTTTCTGAAGATTTACATTTTTCGATATTAAGAAATTTTTGTAAATTAGGAATTAAATGAATTTGAATCAAGTTGTCGTTAAAACTAACTTTTTTCTTTGTTTTTCCATTACCAGTAGAATTATTAAAATGTTCAGATGTCTTGATATTTTGTAAATCAAATATTTGTGATATTGTACTTGAAGATTTTTCAGTTAGAGAAGATCTAATTTGTTCTTCATTTTCTATTTTATCTTTTATCAAGTAATTATTCTTTAAGTCTGCTTCTATTTGCTTTACATTTGAATTTAGATGGTCTGATGAAATGATGCTAGATACAGATATATTTGACGTTGGCGATTCTATTTTGCTTTTAATTGTCAAGTCAATTTTAGTTGATTTGTCAAAATGATTTAAATTTTCAGCTGTTAAAAGGCAAACTGAGTGCATATCTGAGTTAGCTTTCATTTTGGGCTCATTGTTAAAGTCAGTTGTTTTATTTAGAAATAGGGTCTGCATCGATACGTTTTTTTTTGCTTCAATAAAAGATGATGACTCTTTATAAGGTGAGAAAGATTTTTCCGAATTTGATATTGCAGAAGCTAACCGAGTATTTTCTTGATTGAAAAATATCTTATTACCCTCTAATTCAGAAGTTTTTCGACTTATAATATTTACAACTTGCCCACTAGTAACAGGCCGATTAAAACTATTTAAATGACAATTTGTTGTTATATGAGTTGCTTCGGGTGTAAGATTTTGGAGTAAACCATTTGAAAAATGCGTCGATGCCGAAGATACTCTTGAACCATTTTTACTATTTAATTTAAATGAATCAATAATATTACTTTGTGTACTCATACAAGAGCTCGAACGAACAGATTGTTTTGAGCTAATATCATCTTCACTACCATTTGAAGAACTAATTATAATCATTGAGCTTGTCATTTTATTTTTCAACTTATAAAATTTATTGTTCTTTTATTTAATTGCATTATTCTTAAGCTTCATTTTAAATTATATAATCTTTTAAATTTAGAAAAAAAATTAAAAAAAAATTTTTTATTATAGATTTTATTATTGAGAAAATGAGAAAAATATAATAAAAAGATTTATTAGAGGGATTTGATGTAAAATAAATAGATATTAACAAATTTCTTTATGAAAGAAGAAAAATAGTCAAATTTTAAATAAGTTAACAAAAAAATTTATTTAAGAAATTAAAAATTCATATTTGAATTCACTAATGATGAATAAAGTCTATTTTCGCTAAATGAGTGTGATTTCTTTATTTCAATGAACAGGTTTTAACACGACTAGGTAAAAATTCTCTTTAAAGACCCATTACATTATGATGACACATTTAGTGTGTACAGAAACCTAACAAGAAGTCAGTTGCTACTATTCAACTTAATTTAGAAATTGTCATGAACTGAGATATTTGCTTAAGCAAACCTAAAGATTTTCAACAACTTTATTAATTGAATGTAATAAATATTGAGCTTAAATTACGCTAGAATCAAGGATTATAAAATTTTAACTTATAAAAAATATCATTCAGAATTTCCATTTTAATTAAAAGAAATTATTAATAATTTAGTAAACCAGATTTAACGACAAAATATTTCTGAATTTAAATTACCGATTTTCTATGTTTTTGATCAAGGAAATTTAAAAAAAAATAATTTTAGAATTCAGAAAAAAGGGAAAAACTATTTTTTTTTCTTTTAAATCTCATTCATTTATAATGAATGGTAAGGAAAAGAGAAAAATAAAATAAGGAAACAATCAACATTTTAGTTCTTTCTTACGATTAAAATTTAAAAGATTTTAAATTTAAAATAACATGAGAATCTTCTTAACAACAATTATGGGTAAATTAAATAAGCAACATCTACTTATATTTTATAATTCTCCAAGAGTAAAAAAACTGCTAAATTATGTGAGCAAATTTTATAATTAATATTTTGGGTACTATGGATCATAGGTTATAAAAAATTTATATTATTTCAAATCAATATTTATCTTTTGTTGTCAACAAAAAATTGACGAAAGTCAAACTAAAAATTTGATTGAATTCTGTAAAATCTTAATTAAAAATTAAATAAACATACCTTTTTTCGTTTTTGTTTTTAAACATGATAAATCAGTTTCTAATCACTGTATTTCAAAATTTCAAGTCTTAATTAATACCTTTATAAAAAAAGAAAATTTTTAACTCTAAAAGATAAAAACCAATTTAGAGAAACTATGGTTTTAATAAAAAAATTCAATCTCTTTGTTAGAAATAGTTTTTTTTTTAAATAGAATTTTCGTCGAGAAATAGTTAACTAATATTATTTAGGAACATTCAATAACAACTAATATTGTAAAAAGACAAACGATCCAAAATCAAAAATCTCGACCATGATTTATTATCAAAGTTTGAAATTGAAACCATTTTAAGAGTTTAAAATCTCAATTCACCATTTCCTCGATAAACTTACCCTTTGGAATATTTCTTGTTTGTTTTTTAATAATTATTTTAATTATCGATTTAGCTTGAAAATTAAGTTTTTCAATCTTAAACAAATATAATCATAGCAATAATTGTAAAGATGGTAATCTAAGCGTATAAAAATCGAATGACTTTGGATACTAGACACCACTGATGGATATAAACTGATTTTATTTTTAGAATTACTTTTTTAACAATCAAGACTGTCTCTTTTCTTTTAGAGTTCTACATGTCTGACCAGTAATGTGGCATACAATCCAAATTTAATTAGAATAACTTATTTGTAAAACTTGCCAATTACAAACTTGAAAATTAAATATTATTATGAAAAAATAATTCCATAGTTACTTTAAAATATCCTTAATATCACTAATTCAAATAAAATAACTAATTTTCGGAAACAAAAGAAAAATATTTTCTTTTTAAATTAAGTTGATTCATTATATAGTTGATTTGTAATTTAAATTTAAAAGGTTGTGTGTTTTTTAAATATATTTAAAAAAAATAAATTTTTTTTTAAAAGCTCCATATTTTAGTTAAATATCGAATTGATTAGAAACAAATTTTCATACATCATTTTGCAAAAAGATTTACATTTTTCTAAATTTAATTTCCGAAGCATCTTCACCCGAACGGTCTCCATAAGAGTAACAATGGTGAACTGAAGTTTATTTCAATTCGCTCGATTCGCTCAATTCAAAAATTTCAAATTTTTATGCAAAAATTTTTTTTCAATTCATGTACTCCAAAGTTTTCTTTTGAAATAATTTTGTCTTGATGTTTTGAATTGAGCGAATAGAGCGAATTGATCACAAACTTCAGTTAACCAGTAACAATAAGATTTATCAAGTAGTCATTTTAAAACTTAGAACTCAACTCACTCATATATTAATTAATTTTTTTTATTTTCTTTTCTATTTCTACTTTAATTAACTTAAATTTAATTTTACTTAAATCTTTTAAATCTATTTAAAACATCTAACCCAATCCAAATAAAGTTTTAAATAACTAAAACCTTTTTATTCTTATTTACAAGAAATTGAAATAGTGTCGTCTATCGACTTCTCGATCAAACTATAAATACCATTTTTTCACTCTGACTTAAAGAGCGAGCACTAATTTAGTTATATGATTTCAATAAAATGAGTAAATACAATTTTTTTAATTTACCAGCAAAAGAATCGAGCGATTACGTTAAAATAATACCAATAAATTACAACAACAAAAAAGAGGAGTTTCAAATCCTCAAAATTGCTTTTAAAATATGTTTATTGACTAATAAAAGTACTTTGGTTTTTTTCGTTTCTCAATCAATCAGAAATAATTAATTTTTTTTAATCTTTTTAATTTTCTAAAAAAAAATTACCTCTCTCAACTGATTTATCAGAACTATGAAACCATAAAGCGCATCGACAAGAATATTCAAAGCTATCAGCAAAATTAAGCTATACAAATGCTTGTGCCTTAAGTACTTAAATCAAAAAGATGAAACTTAAGTAAAACTGGAATTTTTTAAAATATATACTTAATTAAAATTGTTATTTTGAAATTTTTATAATTAAATACTTAAGTTTTACACATGATACTTAAGTATTATTTAACTTTTTCCGTTTTTTTTTAAAACTCCATGTTAGCTACAAAAATTTTAATGAAATTTTCCTACAAAAAAAAGGCTAATTAGAAAAAAAATTAAATAATAGCGAAATTTTCAAAGAGGTAAAATTTCCGAGTTGGGGAAAATAAAAAATTGGGAAAAATTCAAATAGTGATTTTTAAAAAAACAGAAAGTGGTGATTTTTATTTACCCTATTGTTAGATTTCCTTTCTAGTAATATTTGATTTACAGCCAATTTTGGTATATGTAAATTCCATAAGGTTTTACTTTAAATAAGTAATTAGTTTTAAGTAAATAGTTTTCAAAATTATTAAGCCTTTTATGTTTTTATTGTTTATTTTTTTTTTAATTTATCACTAGAAAGTTAATACACTTAACTTAGCATAAGTTAAGTAAAATAGATAGATAAATAGATGCTCAAAACTTCTAACGATAGCATCGGATAGATGGGCCCAAAGGTACTAATGTAAGACATTATATCTCGATAAAAACTATTTTTAAAAAATTCGAAAATCATAGTGAAATAATCGGAAAATTTGAAAAATTATTGTTTAAAAACATGTGCACAGAAATCTTTTAAAAACAGACTTAGCTGAAGTTTCTATTGAATGTTTATTTTTCTTTCTAAATCAGCTAATAAGAAACCAATTTTATTTTGATTAAAAAATTTCATTTAATTTTGAATTTGTATTTTAAAAATAAGTTTGATTTTCTATAGATTATTATAAACTAAAATTTTTTATAAAACGGATTTTAAAATGTTTATTAAAAATAGAATTTAATTTCGTTTAAAAATAATACCTAAATTTAATCATTAGTTTTTTCGGATTAAAAAAAAAACATTTCCTTAAAACAAAAGAAAACAAATAATTTAAAATTTTTACGAAACTATGAAAATTCTAAAAATTAAAATGCTAATTGCTGATTATAAAATTGTGTATACTTGCATTTTTAATCATATACCTGACTTTTTCTAAAATAAGCAAAATTTTAGAATTTCGAAAATCTTTTTTTTATAATACCTTTATAATGCGTTTTTTAGAGATCCTTTAAATAAATATACTTTTCGAATATTAATTCTTTAACAAAATAAGCCGTACAATAAACTTTAATTACATTAAAAGAACTCGTATTTTAAATTTAAAAATCGTATTTTGACAACGCAGAAAATTGATTTCCACTAATATATATATCATTTAAATTAGAACTTTGAACATTTTTTTTTGAGCTATAACCATGATTTATTTTTACGTCAATCAAGAATAAAATAATTTTCTTCTATGAATAAAACAGAATGCTGGAATATTTTAAAAGTTTAATTTATAGAATTCTTTACGAAAATCTCAAGTATTACTCAAAAACGAAGAAATAATAAAAAAACTTGCGAGATTGGCAAATAATAATTTATTAAGATATTTATTTTTTAACTTAAAAATTCAATAATAAAAACTCTTCAATTAAAATTTAAAAAAAAATGTAGTTCTTATTGTGAAAGCAAATCATCAGTATATGACGAGTTAAAAAATTGATCTGTTATCATATTTAATAAATAATTTTGAACGTCGTTAAAATGCGGCCATAATTCAGTTTGTAATGAGCACATTTGTTTCAAGTCATTTGATTGACATGCTAAAACAAATGATTGAAGAAGTATAAACACATCTCGATTCATACATGTGATTGGTAAATAATTAAAATTTTGAGTTGAAAGAGCTTGAAATGAGCTGTAAGCCTCAAGTGAAATAGTATAATCTGGTTTCATTTTAGTTGGTTTTAAATAAAGAATGAGAAGTAATTTTAGAATATCTGCTTCAACTAAAAGATGAGCTGAACCAATAGGCTTAGAAGTTGTTATAATTTGATTGCTTGATTCATTTTTATTAATCCTTGAATACATTGTACGATTATTGGGAGGATTAATAATGCAATAACTCGAAATACTGTTTGTAATTTCTGAATACAAATTTAAAGCTCCTGTATAGTCACACGTAAAAACTCTTAATGCTGCTAGTTTGAGTTGAATTAAAATAGCATAAATTGGATTGGTTGAATCTGTATTAACTAGTAAAACTATTGCTCGTTCATAATACGCAAGAGCTTCAAAATATTTTTCAAATTTTGCAACTAAAATATCAGCTAATTCTAAGCACAGTTTAGCTGATAAATGTCTGTCATTTTGATCACAATGTAATCTAATTGCTTCTTCATAAACAGATATAGTACTAACTAAATCTTCATTGAAATTAACATTATTTGATTCAATTGTTGTGATTATCTCTGATTGAAGATAATTTTTGGCTGCACTTTGCAATGCTGCTGATTCTGAAATAGCATTCCCAACACTATGATAACTCTTAGCGACCTGTTGAAGACATGACGCTGAAAGGCTAAAACATTCATCAGCTTCTAGCTGCTTGCTTAGTGTTGTATATTCATCAATAGCATCTGAAACATTGGGTTTTCTTAAAAATCTTTTTTTTAACTTGTCTGATATTGATTTAAATGCAAGATTATAATCAATATTCACATCCATTTTTTAGATTATTCGGCGGCAGACACACATAAACAAACTCCGGCTATTACAAATCCAAGTCCTAGTAATGTTTCTTAAATAAAAATTTAGTTTTAAATTATATATTTTGAATTAACTTATTTTTAATTACTCGAGTTAACCTCTTGTTCTCCCAAAGCTATTGCTGTAAAAGTTGTGAATAATAGAGTCAAAGAATTTGTTAAAGGAACAACTAATGATAAATCTAGTTATTTAAAATAAGTAGTTTTAGTAAAATTTAAATTACAAATCATGTATCTATATAATAACTCACTGGCATAAGCTAAAGTTATATAAAATAAAATTGAACCCAATTGATTCAATATAAATGGTATTAAATACTTTAAAAAAAAAATGATTAAATAAAAAAGAATTTATTGAAAAAGATCATCACATATTCTAAAAATCAAGATTTTTTCAAAAGCTTTAAAAAAGCAGCTTTCAAATTGGCAAATTTAATTAAACTTGAATATTAGAATTGATGATGATAATTAAAAAAAAATCATATTTACATTCAAATTCGAAAATAAAAATTTAAGCTCAAGTAAAATTCTTTTAAAATAGTTATCTGAATTTATGTTTTCTAAGCCAGAAGATCCTTTACGAATAAATGGATTAGTTATTCCCCACAACAAAGCTGATGTCAAAATCAAAAATAATTGCATCTAGTCTTAAAAATGTTAAATTATACAATAGTTTTATTTAGTATTAACTTATTTGAAATAAGTTGACAAATTTCTAAATCGAATCCTCAAAAATTGATGGAGTAAGCATTTTTTATAGCATTTTGTTTGAACTCTAAGCTTTTTTTAAAAGTGACTTCAAAACGCTTCAAAAGATTCCAATTTATATCGAAAATTTTCTTAATTTAAAATGAGATATTACTCTCACTCGTTAAGAAATTAAAACTAACAAAAAAATGAAAATATTTATTTTTAATCAAAATAATCTTCTATGTCAATATCTGGGTTAATAAGATCTTCACCATATTGGCTTACATCAATTTGATTTAAAATCAAATTTTCAAATGTCTCTTCCAAATCAGTTTCGCCGATAAATAAAGCACCCTGTACTTTTCCGTTATAAATTACTATTTTAACATATTCAACTCCTTCAGTACATCGAATTAGAAGTTCATAATTATTGTCAAGACCTTTTGCATCATAATTTCCAAGTAGCACTATTTTATAATTGAAAAAACTAGTTATATGCGCAAACATCTCAAAACAAAAATCAAGAGATATTGTAAGATTATTCAAAGAATAAAACATTGATCTAGCTGCATAATCTCCCATTTGAAAAGCTTGACTCCATAGTCTCATTTGAAACCAATGAGGTGATATATCCCAAGAAGCAGTACAGGCATCACCTGCAGCGTAGACGTCTTTTATATTTGTTTCCATTCTTTCATTTACTTTTAGACCTCCATCTTCACCAAGATCAAACTTTATAAAAATTTATCAGTTTAAAAAATTAAAAAAAAAATTAATTTATTTTTATTAGCAACCTTGTTGTTTTTAATGAAAACATCTACACTTGGTTTAACTCCTGTAGCACTAACAATAAAATCACATCCATAGAATTTTTGGTCAGTTAATTCAACATAAACTGGCCAATCGCCGAATTTTTCAATTAAATCAGGATTTTTTTCAACAAGATGTTCTTTTAACATTATGCTTCTAACTTCTGTTTTATACTCTACTAAAACCTTACGAGATTCCTAAATTTTTAAAATCTTTAAAAATATACAGCTACACCAAAAAATTAATTTTATCAAAATATTTACTTTATTGGCTCCCTTAATGAGAAGATTTAAAGACCAATCAGGACCCAAGGCGCTTCCTGTAACTGGTTTTTTGTCTTCCGATCCATTTAATTCTATTTCTTTATTATGGGATGAAAAATTTAAATATACACTTTTAAAAATTTAAAAATAATAAGTAGAAACTTGAAATGGTGTATTTAGCTTTTTTTGAGAGGTTATTTTCTATTAAAGGCGAATTTTGTTCATTTAAACTCTGTTCGAAAAATTTAGCTGAATGAGAATCAAAAAATGTATGACTTATAGAGCTATCTCTAATTGTCCATATTATGTTACAATTTTGAATTTTGTGAACTAATTCAGTTGCTATACCACCATTACCAACGATTACAATTTGTCTAGCGTTCTTTAATCTAGATTGAAAATTATGAACAGTTTCTGTATCTCTTATTCCAAGAACGTAAGGATTATTAGAGTCAATTAGTTTTGGATGTCCCCCAGAACATATACACAATTTTTTATATTTATATTCAGAGCCATCGATACACTTAACGACCTTTAATTTTTTTTTATTTTTTCATTTAATTCAAAACAAACTTTCAAGTAATCGTACATACATGATTTTCCGAGTCTAAGTCTGATACAAATTTTGAAAGAATGGTCAAATTTTGGTGTGTTTGTGAAAATATGCTCGCATCATTTTCTTTCACATCAAAAGTATGCAAAAATTTGGTAACCTTTTTTAAAAATAAGAAATATATTGAAACTTGATTTTTCTTAACCAAACATAAACCTAACTTAACTGGTTTAAAATTTGTTATTGATTTTACTAGTGGTGAAGCACTCAAAACAAGTATCTTATAAGTCTTTTCGGCGATTGAGCTTAGCTTTTATTATTTTAAAATTTTTTATTATAAAAAATTTATTTTATTTATTATAAGGTGCACTTTTTGAGCACATGATATTCCAGAAATACCACCTCCGACAACAATAAAATCATAAACCTCACTCATATCAATTATATATTATTAAGATTATTTTTTTAATTTGACAAAAATTATTATAAAAAATATATTTCGAAAAAAAATTTACACTTATACTAAAAAATTGTATTCTTATAATAGGTGAAAATTATCTTAACATTAAAACATTAAACAATACTGTATGTCTATTAGCTTTTGATTATAAGTAATCTGAAATCGACTTCAATGAAGCATTTAATATCAGCAAGAAGTTTTCGTTAAAAAAAATTTTTGATTTTTTTAATATATTTTGTTTAAAGTAGCGATATTTGATCGTCAATATTTTATGATTATTGTGTTTTTTTATTCTATTAATTTAAGCTATCGTTTAGGAAAGGATACGGATTTGGATGGACTGAAGCAAATATGCTGTAATTTTAGAAATATGTAAATCTACTAAAAAGAATAGGCGTACTTTGTCCTATTTTCAAGCAAATTAAATCATATTTGAACCAAAATGTTCAAAATAAATGTAAGACACTTTAAAAAAGCTATAAGAATCGAAGAAACTGATTTCGGCGTTGAATTGATATCGCCACTTAGAAAGTAAGCCTATTTTATATTGTTTTATATTGGAAAAATCAAAAGGTCCTTTTTAACTATTCTTATTTGTATTAATTTCGATAATTAGTAAAGTAAGTTAGTAGTTCTTATAAAAATTAATATTTTAGACCATTTTAAAAAATATAACAACATTCGCATTTAAATTAAAATTAAGAAATTAAACCTAGTTTATTATCGCTATTCTTATGTTTAGTGATGGGTCTTAATCAAGCAAAGTTAGCTGAGCTAGCTGAAAATAAGCAAACTGATCTTAGATAGCTAAAAAATAAACTAATAAAAATTTAGTTAGCTAGTTTATTTATATAATTTTTTTTCTGAGTGCCGAGTTGAAAGAACTTAAGGCGCAAAAATTTTCCAATAAAAGTATTTATGCTGTGCTCGAAATTAGGAATTCTAAGCCTTTTTTCATGTTTTTGTTTATTACAGTTAGGGGCATTCACAGGTGCACTCCGCACTTTCAAAGCTTCCTGCAAATTCACCGAAGTTAAATATGGACTTGAAAAAAAATAAGGTGAATTCAGGGGAATTCCCAGGAATTCGTGGGAATTGGCACAAGTTTTTTATTAATCCGTTTTTAATTGTGGTGAATTCGGAGGAATTTACAGGAAGCGTTGAAAGTGTGTGGAATTTAAGTTCGCTGGGAAGGTTTATGAACCTTCATGAAGTGCACCTGTGAATGTCTGTATGTATGTCGTAAATTATTCGATTTAACCATATATACTAATTTAAAATCAGAAAATTTTTTTCCGTACGAATAAAGTAGTTCTCGATATTTTACCAAATTTACGTAAAATAACGTAATGTAAAAAAGATAAGTTCATTAAGGACTCCTTACTTTTACTCCAAACTCGTCATTTTGGAGTAAATTACTTTTACTCCTATTTGTACTCTTGTTAAAGTTGGAGTAAAAATTTCAAATTCTAAATTAATATTTCTAAGAAACTTAAATAATACAATCAACTCTCGTTAATCCGAACTCCTATAAGGCGTACTTTTTGAACCTAATTAGAAAATTTTGATCATCTAATTTTCCTTTTCAACTCAAATACAGTTGATTAAATCGAACAAAATAAATTTGGATTTCGTATCGTTGGGAGTAGGAATCGGGAGTACATTTATATGTATGGCACATAATCAAAGCTATTTTAACTAAAAGAACTTATGGAAACAATACAAATTAAGATCTCATTTTTTAAAAATAATTTATTCTTACAAATAACAAAATCTTTAATATAAATTCCTGAGACCCTGAAAAAAAGGTAAAATTTAAATATTAGAATTTTTTTAAATTGATTGACTACAAAAAGAAAAAAATTGGTATAGATTTATTAAATGCTCACATGCTATACATATAAATTGAGAAATTTAAAACTATTTTTTTTAATAGGATTTTATGAAAAAAATTATAAAAAAATTTAAAAAAAAAAAAGAAATTATTTGTGAAGTTGTCTAAATGATTCATTTCCATGAATTCCACTAGTATTCCAAACAGGTGCTGTAGTCCAATTGGCACTACTTGAACGCTCATAAAATTTTTTACGTTTTAATTTAAAAATACTATCGAGATTTATTTCATTTTGTGCCGATGCTTTAAACAATTTTGTATAATTTATAAATTTAAAGCATTGATTTTTGGCTGTTTTAGTAAATGCCGGGTCTTTAGCCCAATTGGGTATTGGTTTATTTGGCTCCTCTTCATCGTCTGTCTCATCACTAGAATTAATGTCATTAATTCCATAGTTTTCATATTCAATTGTCTTTGTTTGTTCAACATGATTTTGATCAATTTTCTTTAGAACATTTACTTGACCCGGCTTAAATATTTTTTTGGGGTTAATCTTTAAGAAATATTGAGAAAAAAAAGATAAATTAAAACCAACTTTTTTTAGAAACACTGGTGCTTGTATTATAGCATTTTCATTTTTAATACCAACAGTAGATGTAATTTTTGGAGAAGAGTATGTTTGTAGATGACCTATTTTACCTAAATTTTCCTTTTGCAAATTAGAAATCGTATTTTTTTCTTCTATTTTTTTGATAAATGGTGAATTTTTAGCTGTTGTTCCAATGTTTGTTTCAGTTAATTGATTAACAATTGGTTTTGAATGATGTAGAGTTTCTTTACATTTTTGCGATTCAATTGTTTTTTTTTCATTTTCATTGTTCAAAGTCTTTTTTTTAATTTCATATATTTCATTTGTTTTCTGCAGACTAATTTCATCTTGACGCTTTTTTAACTCAGCCTCATTCTTTTGCTTAATTTCAGCTATTTTTTTCATTTTTTCTTCTCTTTTTCTTAAATTTTAAAATATTAAATTTCCTATTAAACATTATGCTAACGAATGATTTGACATAAAATTTTCAATAAAATAATGTCACATTTTTCTTTTTTTAAAAAACGTATCAATCTTAAAATTCAAAAATATTCGGAAAAAATAATTAAAATCAGCCCTATTGGGTTCTAAATTTATTTACATGTCAAACCATCATTGTTAACACTTATCAACATAAAAACACACAAAAAAAACAAACTTTTTAGCGATTTCAGCTTTTTCATGGATCTGTTTATCGCGTTCATTGAGTCGCTCATTCTCTTTTTTTTCTTTAGCCAATAATACCTTAACAATATAATAAATATAATGTATTCACATATTTATAAAATAAATATAAATAATTATAAGAAAATCCGAATAAAAGAATAATTACAGTTTTACTTATTTTGCAAGGAGTATTTCTTTCTAAGAATTTAGCAAAATTAGATTTGTCTTTAACATTATAGAGATTGTGCACTGAAGGCTGTATGATTGGCTTCGAATCGTTTTTCGTTTCGATTTGATTTTTATTTGTTTTCAATATGACTTTAGGATTGAAATTTAGTGTTTCAGTTGTAGATTGACTTGATGGTTTATCAGTTTCGCTTTTGGAAAATAAATTCTTTTTTACTAATTTAATTGAAGGTGGATTTGAATTATTAGTATTATTATCAGCTATGTCTTTAATGAATGCATTTAATTTTTTAATAGATTTTCTTTTTTGATCATTATTCGATATTGAATTTCGAATTTTACGCTGATCGATTGACGAGGCCGTCTTTTTTATTTTAAATTTGTTTGAAAGTCTCGTTGGCATCATTTTATTAAATATCTCTTGACATTGATTCTTACTTTTCGTCAACTAAAACAAAACAAAAAAAATTTTTATAACAAATGACATATTCATAAAGACAAAGTAACTAACAGTCTGTATGGTTTTTGTTGTAACCAAAGTGGTATTCTTAATTTGATTATTCATATAAGGCAAATCTTTCATACGTGCTTCAACCATCTCAACCATTTGTTTTACTTTTCCAGATTGTGTCAATTTAGCTTTTTATTTAATTATAAATTTCTATTAGTATGAGTCTAAAAAATTCAAGAGTTAATTCACATACCATAATGATCCTGGCTAAATTGTTTTTTCACATCTATTTTAGGCGAAAGTAAATATTTTGAAGACGCACAAGTGATTCCTGTATCGGATTCTTTCGAGAAAATAACAGACGAACAAGCTAAAGGTGAATTGATTTTAAATACTAAATCATTATCTTTACTCTTGTTTATTATTTGATCGTGGCTATCGTTTAATTTATCTTTTAAAGTGCTTATTTTTTCTACGTTACATTTTTTAATAAAATCTTTTTCTTTTTCCAAAAATGAGTAATTTTTTTTTTGATACATGGATTCTGTCCTAATTTGTTCATTATTCACAGTAGTAGAGTTGGAGGGTTGGTATTTCGAAGAGTCTTTTTCAAATTGTTCGACTAATTTTTCCAATTTATTTGAATTATTAAATTTTTGCTCTAACTTATCTTGCAATTTATTAATATAAGTCGTAGAGCATTTATTTGTTTGATGATAATTTTTATCATTTACTTGTTTAATCCTATTTATTCGACATATTTTACTATATTTTGTCTCGATTAAATTGAAGAAATTTTTCAAGATGTTATCATAACTTAATTGAATCGAATTCTCAATTTGTTTGGTTTCTTTTACAGAATTTACCAAGAAATTTTTACCATACTCCGAATTATCATGACTGACAAAGTTTTTTTTATTTGTAATGATGTCCATTTCGATTTAAGGCATTAGATCAATTGTCTAAATTAATAGGAATTTAGTTATATTCTTTTTTATTTACTAAAGTTTAAAGTTAAACTGTATAAATGGAAAATATTCGTAACAACTTGATGAAAATAACTTGATAGTTTATTTTCTTTAAATATATATTTGAATTTTCGCATAAAAATAAAGTTAAATCAAGAAGTTTATTTTTTTATATCAAGTATACAAATTGTAGATAATTCTTGTGTTAAGCCTGGAAATTAGTCTTAAATCAAAGTTGCCAAGTTAATTGAATTTAAATAATCAATGGCTTTTAAAACTATAAAAAAGATCACTTTTTTAATAAGTATTTAAAAAAAAAATTTTTTTCTAAAAATTTTCTTAAGTAAAAGTTGAAAAGGCCACCACTAAAACGAAGATCGGTGATTTTTTTTTTGACTGACCATCATTTAAAATTTTATACCAACTCTGGTCGGTCAAAAGTTTGTACAGAATTTTGACAGCTTTCAGAAAAAAATATACTTTCCCCAAGATAAGTTATTCAACATAAATATCAAAAATTTAATATTTGAAAAAAAAAACTAAATGAATAAATGAAGTGTTAATAAGTCTAGTAATAGATAAGGGCACTATCATGTTTATTAATCGTGAAACTTGAACTTATTTGTACTTTTAGTGAAAATCACCAAAGCCCGTAGCTCTTGTCACTTAAAATTATTTACAGATTCGGCAAAATTTATTTTTAGAAAAAAGAAAATTTTGAAAAATCTAAAAATGACAAGGTTTTTTAACATCGATCTTCGTTTTAGTAATACCCATTTGAAAAGGATACAAAGTTCCTTGATAATAAAACGGAAAAATTTCAAAGTTATTTGATGATTTTTGTTAAATTGAGTTTAATTCTTTTTTTAGCGTAAATGGCTTCTATGAGACGATTAATTCACATTATGTTACCTAAAAAAAGTTTAATACGGTTTCATATTTCAAGAGTTTTGAAAATAATAAAACTTGAAGAGTTCATCTCTTATTATCTCAATTTTCAAATTTTTATAAAAAGAGTTTCTATGCAAGAAACAATTAATTTTTCATTATATTTAAGCTAGGTTAGCTGCTCTTAGGTTTAGAGATCTTCTTTCAGCAAACTTAATATTAGTTTTAAAATATGCAAGATAAATCAATACAAGTTATTATTTTATCCGATAGAATTTCGATTTGATATAAAAATGTGTTTATTTGATTTTACATCATTTGAAAAATAATTCAAAGTAAATTTACAATCAAAATTTGAAAATTTAGAAACAATAAATTTCTTATTTTTACTTAGTCTCAAATTTTTCAAAAATAAAATGATTTTTTCATTAAAATTTTATTTTCTATGTTCTCAGTTCAAAAAATTTTAATAAAAGCATTCTTTTAAAAATTAAATCTCTTCTTTAAAAAAAGATTTTACTACATTCATTAAATAAAGGAATGCTAAAATTAAATTTGCTTATCCAATTAAAATCAAGTTTTTTTTTTAAATTTAAGTAGCTTTCTTCTATCATTAAGCTTTATTATCCGCATGCTTTTTTTAAATAAATAAAGACTATAAATACACCCCAAAATTGAAATATAAAAGATCATAAAAATTTTCTTAAAAAAAGAAAGCTTATAATTTAATCAACTAACCGAACAAAAATGTCATTAATTCCACATCATTTTTTCCCACGCTCCGCATTTGATATGGAAAAATGGTTTAGACAACCACATCATCAATTGAGTCACCACATGGCTCCAACCACACTTGATTTATTCGATCCCTTTGATGAATTGGATCATGTAATTGGTAGAAATTTGCAATGGCTAAGTAAGCCAGAATTTGTTCAACCATTTCAAGCATTAATGCCAAGAGTTCCTCAAAAATACAGAATTATTGTAGATTGTGTTGGATATAAACCAGAATCAATTAAAACAGAGTTAGATGGTCACAAATTAAGAGTAATTGGTCATGAGGAAGTAAGACATGAAGGTGAAGACTTTTCAGTAAAAGAGTTTAAGAAAACTTATCAACTACCAGCTCATTCGGAAGTAGATAAATTGGTTTCTTTCATGACTTCACATGGTCAATTAGTCATTGAAGTTCCACTTAAAGAAACTTCACTCCATCAGAATACTGACTTATTTCCTCAAATTGTCGATATGGAAGATGGTAGCAAAGCTGTTCAAATGAAATTTTCAGTCCCTGAAAACATTGATCCATCAAAAATTACCGTCAATGTTAAAGATCGCGATTTGATTGTTAAAGCTGAAGACAGAATTGAAAAGCCAGATGGTATTTCAAAGTTCTACTATTATAAGCGCACAACTTTGCCCGAGAACACTGATTTTGAACATTTGAAATGTAATTATGACAATCATAAGATTTCAATTAATGCTCCATTAAATATGAATTTGAGACAATACAAAACAGTTCCAATAGAACACAAAAAACATGAATCTAAACAAATATCTCACAATTAATTATTTTTTTAAAACTATTTATACATTTTTTTGATACTCAAATTTGTAATTCGAATCGATCAATTTCTTTTAAAAATAATTTAATTTTATAAAGATTTAAATAAAATTTAATAAATAAAATTTAGTTTATTTTTAATTAGATTCATCCGGAAAAACATAAAATTAAAAAGAAATCTTTAAGGAGTTAAGAACTCCCTAAAGTGTGATTAAAAATCTACAAATCAATTATAAAATAAATCTAATATTTAACAAGAATACTTATATAATGTTCCATGTATAAAAAGCTTTTGTTTTTTTTTTTAAAGAATAATCGTCAAAGTAAAAATTGATTTAAAAAAGTTTCCGATTTTAATAAGCATTGAAAAATTGAAATTGTTTGAAAATTTTGTCAAAAATTATTATTTAAATAAGTTGTTTCCATAGAAAGTTTACTGAAATTTATTATTCAATCGTAAATGTAAACTTAATTTATAAGAAAATAGCTTTTGTTTATGCTCAAGCTAAATACATTTTTAATTAACTAAAATTCTGTGGTATTTTAATTATAACTTTAAATTGGTTGAGATTCTAAATGAAATAGCAGAAAAAAGTCAAGCAGAGTTTTAAAGAAAATGTCGAAAAAAATCGAAGGTCATCCTTTTGGTTCACAAAGTTCCCGATTTAATCTAAATGGAGTTCACCCTAATTCACTTTATACAGGCAAAATGCCATACCAAGAAAATCTAGATGCTCAAATTGTAAAATAGATAAGGTGCCTAAAATATTAGACCCTAGTTAGACTTTTGGTGTTTTCAGATCCTAAGAACTTCTCTAAGTAAAAAGAGATTTTAAGTCAAACTTATTTATTTAGTAGTTCAACTAAGTCTCTATATTACTTGATAGGGATTTAAAAAGCATCACTCTATAAATATGAATAAAAAATTGGGGGATTTTCTTTTAAAAAATTCTTTTCTATAGTTATTTTTTTTAGATAGCATAAAAATCGTAAAATCCATACCAAGTATGATCAAGAATTAAAAGTTCTATAAGGAAAAAAAATTGGATTTTATTATATTATAATTAATAGAATTTATTAGATTTTTTATCAACTAGAGTTTATGATTTGGGGCACTTTAAAATAAAATAATAAACTTTTAATGAATCAGTATACTTTAATTGTTTTTATTAGTCTCAAAGATTAGGACCAGGTTCGTATGATATTTTAAAATATGATGGATTTAGCTATGAAAATATAAGTAAGAATGCGAGTGGTCCAAATTGGGAGAGAGGTTATCTCATAGAGAAATATGCTAAAATGCCTCACTTGCTTTACCAAGAAAGTTTTAAGAAAAAAATTGAAGACGTAAAATATTTTAATAAATGGATATCTTATTCAATGTTAAGTTAATAAATCCAATTTAAAAAATTTTTTTAAAAAGAACAAAAAATTGGGACCAGCATATTATCATGTTAAAGGTGGAATTCAGCCTGAAATCGAGAAACCCACTAGTAACAGGGGAATGCTTGATCAATTGAGTGTTAGATTTTCAAACAAGCACATCAATAGCAATCCAGGTATATATTTACAAATAAATCAGATAATAATATTTATTTAAAAATAATAATTTTGCAAGGTCCAGGTGCTTACGGAATTCCTGATGAAGAAATAGAAAATAGACGAAAAGATAAACCTGGAAAAGTTCCATTATTTGAAAGATCTAAAGAAACAAGAAGTTTGCCTTTGGTGGTATTATTTTTTTTTAAATTTATAAGCATTTTTGTAAATAATATCCAATTTTTTCTCGATTTTATTATAAGCACAAATTTTATAAGCCCTAATTTGCCATTAGACTCGGCTTTGCCTCGTCAAAAGCCAAAATATGCCTAATTTTATGGTTAGAATTCTTAAATTTGGTTGTATTTTTTAGTTTATTCAGAAATTTGAGAAAATTGAAGTGATATTCAAGCTTTTTAGTGATATATAAAAGGCTATTTTTGCAATTTTAAAGCCCCGTAGCTTCTGAATAGAACATCCCTGCAACTAAAAAATATTATATTCGTGATCAGCTCGTCGAGATCTACAAGCTGAAATCGACTAAAACTATATATCAGTGATATATAGTTTTAGTCGATTTGGCTTGGGGGGAGGTTATATAGTCTACCCCTTTGATTCAATCAATCGTAAAATGGTGTTTGCTATTTTAAGACATAATCGTATCCATTATGAAATAAAGTTGATGAAATCAAAGCTTTATGAAGGTTTAAAATATAAAGAACTTCCAATAACAACTTGAGTTTTTCAAGGAGACGTTTTAGCCCCATTTCTCTTAGTTATTGTGGTGGAATATTTAAAGAAAAAAGCAAAAGTCGGTTTGAGTTACCTGATATATAAAGAAAAACAAAAGGAAATGACTAGAAAATTAAGAAATTCATCAGCCCTAATTGAAAGAAAAATATGAGTTTTTGATCTAATTTTTTTAGCTTTTGTTTAATGCAGTTTAGATATAAAATTTGAATAGCTTTTACTTTATAGCTTTGAATAACTTTAACTACTTTTTTAAGATTAACGTGTAATTTTTCAATTCAAATATTTATTATTGAATATTTAAAGGGATCTGAATGTCCACCCGGTACTTATGATCATAAAAATTCAATTGATGAATTGATTAATAAAAAAGTGTCTAAAAGAGGCCCATATGATCTTTTCACTGAAAACCGAAGTGGTCTACCAAAAACTGGTCATTTTGTTAAAGATAGTGAGAATAAACTAGGACCAGGACAATATAGTTTAGATTCCTTTGTTGATTTAAACACCAAACCCGATCATATACGCCATGGAAAATTTGGAACTCTAGCTCAATATCCTAAGCCTATTGGTGAAAGAATAACAATATTTTCTAATTCCCTACAACCAAGAAACCCCGATTGGTTTGTTTTTATTTCATTCAAGAAATAAGTAAAATTAATTTATATTGTTTTAAAATCTAAGGCCTGGTCCTGGATACTATGAGCCTAAAGAAATGTCGAAGGTCGCTTCAATAATGCCCCCGTTCTTAAGTTCATCAGAGAGAAGTGACATTCGTTATCAAAAGAGACTCAATAATAATTTTGTAAAAAAAAATTTATTTTGGAAAAATTCCTGAATTATAATTATTTATATATAGAATCCTGTTGGAGTTGGACGATATGAATTGGATAAAGATAATATAAACGAGTTTGGAAACGGACACAAATCAGTTTTTATTTCTAAGTCAGCACAAATATTAACAAAAAACAAAGCTTTTTACAAGTAATATCTTTAAAAATCCAAAAAAATAAAATATTACCAAATAAAAAAATTTTTTAAAATTGTTTAGTGAAAGAATCAAAGAAAAGAATTTGCCAGCTGATGAGAAATTAAATTTAAAACTAACTGGAAAAATATACGATGATATTGCTATAAAAGTTTAAATTAAATCTTTTATTGAGATAATTTTTCAAATTTTAATAAATTGTATTTTTAAGATTGTTTTAGATTTTTAATTACAAAATACAGTCAACACCCTTTAGAAAACATTTTATAAAATAAACTCGGATCACGAAAAATGAGAAAAGAAATATATGCTGAGGATATGTATGAAAAAATTGATTGCTTTTAAAGTGTCATAATTGTCATATAGTCACCTTCACTTATTGCATATCTGTGATTAAATTCACCTTGTCAATTGAAGGCGTAAAATTTTTTGTTCTAGGTATATGCTCTTGATAAAATCCTTTCGATTTTTTAATCATTGTAGTACCTTATGCATTAATTGGACTTGATAATGATCAATTACTTGAAATAAAATTCTTTGATCTTTTTAAATGAAAATATTTTGTGACCTTACTTTATTTCAATATTATCAACTTACTCATAAGGACATTCATAAATAACACTTGAATTCCATAGGGTAATTTAGTCATGTAAAAGAGATCGACCGTCTTTTGGATTACATAGATTTAAAATCGAACTAATTTTTTTATTAACAAAAAAATTTAATCAAATTAGCTTAATTTAGAATACAGCTTTTCTATCGAATTAACGTCGGACCGTACCCGTACCCGATCCGTACTTAAAAACAAATTTTTTTTTTTTTTTATTACGGTTCGAGTACAGTTCGGTACGGGTCCGGTACGGGTAGGCTGTTAATTCGGTAGAAAAGCTGTAGTTACCTGTAAAAATAGCTAAGTTCAAAAAAGCTTTAATAAAAATAATTTTTCGCTATTTTAAAATAATTTTTAAAAAGAGGCGTGAGCGTTACCGTACCATTACGATTACTATTATCCATTACTGTTTCTATTACTATTCCCGTTCCCGAAAATTATTTTTTAGTGAGCGCATGGCCGAGTGGTGTAAGTCGAATCCGAATTTGCACTTGAAATATGGATAGACAAATAAATACGGAATATATATGAAATATTCGGAAATAAATTACTAACGAGAGAGTTTAAACATTATCCACTTATAATGTTTAAACTCTCTATAAATTGACTTGAGTTAGTTACAAAATTCCTTTTTGATTAAATATAGATTTATTACGAATAAAAAGTAAAATAAAAATTAATTTTTTTAGTTAATAAATTTAATCATTAATTCTTCATTTGAATATCTGTATCTGATTCTGACTCAACATTATCATTAAGATCATTTTCTTTAAGCTTTTTCTCCATTTTTTTTTGAAAAATCGTACGTTCGGATAGCATATTTTACGAAATTATATTTCTTTATCCCTAAGCATTTATTTTTGGTTGAGCAATATTAGATCGTTTATAATGTATATTTTTTTTTAAATGGAGGCTTTTAATGTTTTAAAGCTCGGTGGTACTTAAGACAAGCATCGAACACTTAAAAATGTCAGGTTTGACTCAAATGAATATTTAATTTTAAGTTAAATCCTTCAAAAAAATAAAAGTATCAATAGCATCAATAATTCATTCTGTCAACTGTTCAAGCATGTTATTAATGTATTATTCTCGTGATAAATTTTCAACGAAGGGTTGTTGGTAAACGGAAAGAGCGATAAAACGCTTATATGATGTTAATAATCGAATCATATGAAAAGCTAATGGCGAGCACATTTCAAAGTTTGAATAAAAATTGACTAACATGCAAAATGTTTGTAATAGGAACTCTGACATTCATGCCAGAGAAAATTAAAAGTGACTGGGTCATCATCATCATAATTATCATCATCGACCAGTCTAATTAGGCTCGGTGAAAAGCTTTTTCTTAGATTGATCTATTTTAAATAAATGCTAAACCCTAAAGTTACAAATAAAAGAAACATCGAATAGAAGAAATAGTTTCTTTTTTTTGGATCTAGCAACATAAAAAGTTTTTTTGTTTTTCTTATAAAAAATTATTTAAAGCAAAAAAAAACAATTCAAAATAAATTAAATATTTTTTAAATTTTAATTTATTGAACAATATTAATCTTTCACAACTTCCATTTGTGAAAGTTCATGAACTAGCTTTTTTCGTTTATCGATTTTAATGAAAAACAAAAACTTAAAATAATCATCATAAAAAAATATTAGTTAAAGATTTTGCAAACAAAAGAAAATATTTCTTCTATTTCGTAACTTTACGGTACGCTTCTGCGCGATGTAGAATCACTTGCCGTAACAATAAGGTACTTTATCAGCAAATAGGAAAAATAAAAAAACGATTTTAGCGTTTTAGATCTTCTTTAGGGAAAAATCTGTTTTTAAAGATAATATTGCAAAGATTTTTTTAAATTTCTGTATATAAATAAAATAAATAAGCAAAATTTAAATTTTTGATTTAATTTTATTTTCATAAAATAGAAGAAGCAATATCCATAATTAATTTTGATCAAATAGTTTATAAACTAATCAGATTGCGACAACATCAAAAACTCGATTTTTAAATTATTAATTATTAAAAAAAATTAAAAACAGTGTTGTCTCTGATTTTAAATATTTAATTAGTTCTTTTTTTATTTTTAATTATTGTCAGTATAAACTAATAGATGCTCAGTATGACTTTTTCTATTAGCTTGGTAAAATTTTTAAAATTTTGAATCTCAACTTCTTATTTTAAGAAAACATTTAAAATTTGAAAAACAAAAGCTTAAAATAATCAGCATAAAAAAATAAAATATATTAATTAAAGATAATCCGATTTTTTATGAATTGACTCTTTTCTTAAAAAAAGAAATAACAAATCATTGAATCTCTTATTTTTGCCTGAGTACTTGAATATGGTTAATTATATAAGAATAGGATTCAACTGAGATAATAAACATCTCTAAAACTACTCTAGACTAGATAGTTTTAGTCTGTCATTATCTTAGAATCTCCATACGGTTATAATATCTCTCAGTATTATAGTTTTAGTTCTACTTTCTCAATCAATCAAGCATTTTGTTGTTCATTCTTTAAAATGATGACAATAGAAATTGTATTTTTTGTTAAAATCATCTTAAATGGGATTAATTGTCATCTTCTAATTCAAGATATGTGTCATTAGTTCCAACAAAAATATTTGAATTTGTTAGATTTATTTTCCTTTTTTTTTTAAATAAATTTCAAGTAATTTTTTTTTATGTTTAAATTTTGTGATTGGTTAAAATTTTGACTGCTTTAAAATAAAAGCCAATAAAAATTTAAATATTTTATTTTTTTTATATATACTTTATTAATAATAAAAATAAAAAGCTTCTCTAAGTTAAATGCTTTTTTATGTTTCTCAAAAAAATTTAAAATAATAGTAAAAAGAACTAAAACTGCAATTATTATTAAATAAAGAAGAAAAAAAAAAGCTTAAATTACAATTGGAATATTTAAAAAGACTATTATTCAATTCAAACTCAAATCAAAAGCTATTCGAATAACCAAGTTTAAAAAAAAGATCTTCTTTTGTTATTGACTTATATTTTGGACTTGTAATTTGTTTTAAAGTTTTTGTTTTTTTTTTTGTTTAAAATGCTCAAATTTTCAATAAAAAGTATTATTGAAAATAATTTAAGTGATAATGTTTCGAATTCGCAAGCTACTGGATTTAATCTAAAAAACATAATCAATTTAAATAACAACGAGGAAAATGTTTTAAAATCAACAACCTTAACAGAAAATAAGTTTTATCAAGATACTAAATTAGAATTATCAAACAGTAATCTAAATCAAAACTTTTACCAAAAAAATTTTGATCATAGACTATGTGATTTGACTGAATTTCATGACCATATACCCAATGTTTCTAAAATTAATTCAGATGAATATCAAAAGTTTCTTCTAAATAAATTTCAGCTTAGCTTAATTAGTCATCATTTCCCAAATAATTTATTTCAATTTCACAATTACTTGAATGCGTCAAGTTACACTCAATGTTTAAATAAGTACTGGTTGCAAAGGTTAGATCAAAAGAGTTCTTTACAAAATTCTGAAAGTTACCAAATTAATGACATTGATTTTTTAAAACACAAAAAAGTAAATGATCAAAGATTTTTAAATGATATGGAGAAAAAATTTTCGAATATAAATGAAAATGAAAGTTTTCAAAATAATTTTGAGAAATCGAGCATACCATGTAATCAAATTTCTACGGAAAATAAATCTAAATTTTTAGAAATGATTGAGGTTAAGAATAATGCGAAAAGATGTCTTGATGACGAAACGTCACTTAATGATGAATTCGTCAATAAAAAAAGGAAAATAAATCAAATTGAAAGTAATTTAGAAGAGGAGGATGAGCAAACTGAAACAAAAAACTCAAAGCCTAAAAATTTTCCTTGTACCGAATGCGGAAAGGTATAATTTAGTTTTATTTAAGTATAAAAATATTTAAAATTTGATTTAATTTTATCTAAAAGGTTTTTAATGCTCATTATAATCTAACTCGTCATATGCCCGTTCACACAGGTGTACGACCTTTTATATGCAAAATTTGTGGCAAAGGATTTCGACAAGCATCTACTTTATGTCGACATAAAATAATTCATACAAGTGATAAACCTCATGAGTGTAAGCTTTGTGGAAAAGCTTTCAATAGAAGTTCTACACTCAACACACACATGAGGATCCATCAAGATTATAAACCATGGGTATGTGAATATTGTGGAAAAGGATTTCATCAAAAAGGCAATTATAAAAATCATAAATTAACTCATTCAGAGACTAAAGATTTCAAATGTCCTATTTGTTCCAAGTCGTTTCATCAAATTTACAATTTGAAATTTCACATGTATACTCACACCGATAGTAAACCCTATCAATGTAGATTATGCAATAAAGGATTTTGTCGTAATTTTGATTTAAAGAAGCACATACGTAATGTACATGCTAGCAATGAGAATGTTAAAAGGTTACAACATGAAACAAATTCGAAGAGGAATTTTCCTTTCAAAGAAAAAGTATCAGACAATAATCTCAATTATTTAAATAACTATGAAAAGAGTAATGAAAATTCAGAAGACGAAATAGAGCTTGGCAATAAGTCAACATCTACTTTTATGGCTGATTGTGAAATGATAAGTAGCGATGACGCGTTTGAAAATAGTTTTGAATATCTTGAAAAGGAATATAATCATAAGAAGAAATTAGAAGATGAAAATTAATTTAAACTAAAATTTTCGTTGAGTTTAAAAATTTTATTTCTTTAAATTTTTTTTTAATGTAAATATTAATATAAATTTAAGTATATTTTTATTTTTAAATAAACGATTTAATGTCAAAAATTACATATATTTTATCTAAATTATTCAATTTTAATTGTTCAAATAATTCAATAATTTTTGAATGTTATTTAAAAATCAAAAAAAGAAAATATAAATTAGTAGTTTTTCAGTTATTTTTAAAGTATCTGATGGTCAACCCGAAGATCATTTAACATCATGCAATAATAAAATAGAAGTTTTTTCATACTTTTTAAACATTTTTTTTATTATTCATTTGTGAAAATATACCCAAGAGATCCAAGAGGTGGCTTATGCACTATGAAATAAAAAAATTAATAATATTTTAAACAAGTTAATTCAATTTTTCTTGTTTCAATATTTATATGATTCTTGGCGATAATTTAGAGCTTATTTTAAATAAATAAATTTGCATGGGTTTTAAATTAGTCAATTTATAAATGGAATCGATGAGCACTAATGCATACACTTAAATTTGATTTTTAGTTTCCGCAATCCTTCGCGATTACTTAGGCATATAAGATGTTGCTTTATCTAAAACTCTATTTAGAATTTTACTTTCATCTCACACTGCTAAGTCAGTTACAATAGATGAAAATTTGAAAAAACTTATATGAGAAATTTCAAGTAAATTTTGAATTTTATCGAAATTGAGTTATTAAAATTTAATAGAATTTTTTTCATAAAATATCGTGAGCCTTTTTTTCATGTAAAATTTATTTAAGAAAGATTTCCTTTCTATTCCATTCGGAAATTTTCTTGATTGTTAAAATATAAAATAAAATTATTTTTAAAACTAAATTTTTATAAAAAATAATTGAAAAATTAAATCGAGCTTAAAATATTTTAAACCATTATTTCCCGAATAAAAAATAATTTTATTTTTTTTATTGTGATTTCTTGGTTTGATACCTACTGAATAAAAAAAAACCCAAATAAAAACAAATATCAATTACTTTAAGTGAAATGAAAATTTGTTGCTTTCAAATAAAACAAGAATTACTGATTTTATTTCCCAGCATGAAATTTTTTTCGTTTTTTTTTTCTCATTTCAATTTTTTTAAATCTATAAACTCATTCCGAACTTTTAAACATTAAAAATTAAAGAAGAAAAAAAAACTTAAAAAAGCTTAGAATTCAACATACCTAACATAAATTTAGCAAAAAATCGTCAATGAATTAGAAATGAGAAAGGTTTTATTGTGACAAATATTTTTAAATAAATAATTAAATATAATAGGTTAAATCAAATGTGAAAAAAAAGAAACATAGAGAGTCTGAAGCTCATGAATTATTTTCATTTCAAAATTTCATATTCGCTTATGTTTAAATCTTTTTGCTAACAGCTGGATATCGGAAATTATTGTTCTCAAAATTTTTAGGTGACTCTTAACGTAGTCAAAAATGATGTTTTTTGCCTACTTCAATAAATCAACAAGATAGTCATTAAAAATGTATGATAAAGAACTAGTCTTCATTTGTTTTTTTTTTTTTGTTATTTTTCATTTAAATTTTTTTTAACCAAATAACCTACTGTTATTACACTCATATAACCTTTTTTAAAAATATTTATATTTTATTTAATTGCATATTTTAGAAAAGTTTAGATTTTTATTATATTTAATTATAGACTGGATTGAATTATAGTTTGGACTCTGTCTCGTTTCTTATCATATCTAACTTTTCTTTTAACTCTTTTCTTCGGTACTCGTCAATAGGATGTTTCCATAAAAATATTAACGCAATTAATAGCAAAATAACTGGACCAGGAACAATCAGCATTCTAAGTGCCAAGCTAACACTATTTGGTTGTTTACAACATCCATCTGAACAATCAACATAACCAGCATATCTTTATTAATAAGAAAATTAATAAATAAATGCGAAAATTTAAATGAATAAAAGTTTCACTTTTGTCTAATTTAATAACAAGAAAATTATATTTACTCAAGGGCTAATGTTGAAGCACCAACTGCTACTCCTGATGAAAGTTTGGTGAAAAAAACATAAAATGAATAAAATATTGATTCTTTTCTTTCTCCGAATCGAACCATAAATTCGTCAACTACATCAGGCAACATTGACCTTTAAAATATTTAAAAAAAAAAAGAATTTAAAATCCTTTAAAAGAAAGACCAATTACCAAGGCAGTAAAAAATTAACAGCGATTCCCATTCCACTTATGATACAAACTATATACATAATCCAAACTTTAAAAATAAGTTAACTAAAAAAACATTTAATAAAAGTTAAACCAAAAAATTACTTGAATTCTCAATATATAAAAGTATAAAGAGATTCGGAATTAAAAGCTACGGAAATCAAATATTTAATTTTTAATTCAAAATAATTTAAATTAATTTACTTACTGATAATCCAATCGCATAAGTTGTTTTTTTACCGTATTTAATCATAGAAAACTGCCATATTGGTAAACTTAATATACTTGATACCTTAAAAGATATTATAAAAGTTAGAAGCCTAAATTCTAAAGTTAATTTTCCTATCTTACTAAAAGAACTATAATTAAATATTGATACTGATCACCTGCATTAACAGTATATTTGCAATAAAGTGCTAAATTTGATTGAACTAACTTTTTAAGAAAATTAAAAAACAAAAATTAATTTCAGGATCTGACTTTTAATACTTGAACAGCCAATGAATTGAAAAGAAATGTCAGTAATAAGGTAATATATGATTTGTGTCTAAATACAACTTGGAGAGATTTTATGAATTCTTTGTTTTTATCAGTAATGACATCTAAGTATTTGTTGAAATTTAAGTTAAAAAAGTTTAATTTTTAAAGGAAGAAAATAAAATTCATATACCTTTCATTTCTTTGGTACCAAAAAAAGTAGTTATGCAACAAATTAAATAAATAAAACTCATTATTCCTGCACTAACCAAATATCCATCTCCCTTGAATTTAACTTAAAAATTTAATTAACTAAATTCATCTTTTATAATTACTAAAGTTTTTGAATCGTCCCCCAAAATGGGCTTATAAACAACGTGATCAATTGGTAGGGAATAATTTTTTATTGGAGAAGTTATTCGAGGTGATTGAGTGGTTGAGTTACAATTCGTAGATAATCCATAAATGCTTATTATTATACCTTGAATAATAGCAGCTAGCAAGACTCCAAATACTTCAAAAACCATCCCTAAAAAAAAAATATCATAAAAGCTTTATATTAAGAATTTAAATTTTATCTTACTATATCCTGTAGCAGAATCTCTTTCTGATTGATTGTGTGTTAGATACATTGTCAGAGATGTATAAGGAACGTGCAAACACTTTTATGAATAAAATATAAATATTTTCATTTAAATTTTCGTTTATCTATTAATTTCTAAGCAAAAAAAAATGATGAAGTTTCCTAATTTAAGATTTAGAAAAAAATTGATCTCTATCAATGAATAGAAAGTATAATTCATAATAAATGTATAAGAGTTTTTTTAGCTTACCGATAAAAATGTTTGAAACAAGCAATAGAATATTAAATACCAAAATGTTTTTGATGATCTATCAATATCTGGAACATACCAAATCATAAAATAACAAAATATTGCTAGTGGTGAAGGAAAAAGTATCCTTTAAAATTGAAAAAGCTTATATAGTTTTCATTAAAATAAATTAAATATTGAATTAGATTGAAATCTTAAGAAACAATTCGGTACCATAAGAGACCTTAAGAAGAATGTAAAAAAAAAAGAGATAAAATAATTTTTAAATAACATAAAAAAAATATTCGCTTTAAGGCTCTTTTATTTTAAAATCCATGAGCTTTAAGACATAGATTAAACATTTAGAAAATTCCTGAAAAGAATTAACCATAAATATTTTTATTTCTCTATTACTAAATATTTATTAAAAAAACTTAATAATTTTCATAAATCTTTATTGGAACACTGAATTGTACTTTTAAAATTTTGAGTCGTGTGTGATTGAGTAGTATTTAAAAAAATACTTTTATAATATTTTAAAAAAAGATAAATCAAATTTTGAAAAAATTTTAATCTTACCAAGGTCTTAATTTGCCTAATCTTGTATTTGTTCTATTTACAAAGAAGCCAATTAAAGGATCCGTAATCGCATCCCATCCTCTGCCTGAAAACAAAATAATAGAAACTTGTTTTGGCCTTATCTTTATATAAAATATATTAAAACTTTTTATTTTATATTGTTTCTTAGAAAAAAAGTACTTGAGCAACTTCTAGTAGAAATGGAGAAATAAATAATCCTAAGGCATTTCCACACATTTGATAAGGTATACCACCGACAGCAAAACAAAGCTTTTGCCATAAAGTCAATTTTCCATCTTCTTTTTCCAAAAGACCTTGACTTTCAAATTCAAGCTTAAAAGTTTTAATTTAAGTATTGTTTAAGAAACCTTATGAATGATTAAAAAAACCTTTCTTTTTAATGTAAATTTTTTTTTTTTACTGCTATAGTCCGAATAAGAATTATCAGATTCAATTTCCATCATCATTATTGAATTATAATTCTTAATATGAATTGCTTAGCAAAATAAAGACTTTTTAAGTTATTCAAAAATGTGATCTAAAATTTGCTCTTATCGCTATTGCTTAATTATTTTTTATCAATTCAACTTTTATCTTATAATTTTAGATTTATTTAATAAATACCTAAATAAAAAAAAAAACAAACTTTAATTGAAAGTAAAGTTCCAAAATCAAATTTGAATTAAATTTTAATAATGTGTTTTTCATTAAAGTGGAATCTTTTTGGCATAAAAAATGATTAATTCTGGACCTATTCGGCTAATACGCAAAGTCGTTTTTGGGGTAGAACTTGTTTTAGGTACTTAATTCAGGTAATCCGGTAGCCGGTCATTTCGACCAAAATTTCACGATTGGATTAAGATCTGGAGACATTGAGTAGCAAGGAAGTGCTTAAATGTTTTGCTCTTTAAACAATTCTCTCATCGAATGCGTATTGTGAGCTGAAGCGCCATTTTTTGAAAAATCGAGTGATAGTCTGGATTATAAAGATTTTCCAGGGTTTTATTTTTGTTTAAAATAAAACCCTGGAAAATCTTTGCTTAATTCGACGAATATTGCAAATACTCGTATCTTAGAAAAGAAAAACATCTCCATCAAAAAACACCTTCAAACCCTGCTTCATTTTATAAACTTGATTTCAGAATTCGATAAGATATTTTTGATTGTTTATTCTTTTTACAATTATCCTACCTTTGAATCATCGGTAAAAATTACTCATCCCCAATAATTAACAGTTCAGTTCAACCTTTGCTTGCATTATTTGTATCTTTTTATTCAATCTTGTCATAAGCAAAGATTTTATGGCAACCATAAGTATAAGATCTCAGACCTTTTCTTATCAGTAATCTTCTAATTGTAGCTTTTCAAACCCTAAAAATTGTGAACTTAGTATTCATATCAACGCCTAAAATTTAAAGCTAATAGTAGCGTCTTTCATCATCTCTCTAAAAATGTTTGTTTCCTCTCAAAAATTTAGTTTCCAGGGTCTTCCGGAGCGCCCAAGGTCACTGACCTTTCCTGTAGAATCTTAATATTTTCTAATTGAGGATCCATTATTTTTGTGAAAAACTGACTTTCTCGGTAATTTCTTGTTGTGTTTTATCAAAGCCCATAAGTAGACTAGCGATATGTCATTTTATATCATCAGATACACTAATTTTATCCATTTTTGTCTAAATAAAATTTGACAGAGTTCTGAAAATATTTTTTAAATCAAAGTTCAATTTTATTTTTCCAAGAAAGGATATGGTCAAAAATAACATCCGTATATAATAAAAATACATTTAATAAATTTTATTAATCAAAAACTTAAATATAAATATAATATTTAAACAAAAATTGATTAGTATTAACTTATGTGAAAAATTTCCAATAGATTACACCAGCCAACGCGACAAGTTCCAAAAAAATTATTATAAAAATTAAAAATTTATTGTAAAATGCACTTGAAAAAAAATTGAAAATGAAAATTATAGTGATTTAAAAGTTAACTATTTTTAAGTTACCCCATTGAAATTTTTTTGAGAATACGTCTACTTTTTAAAAGCGCATTTTTTGTATCGTCGAGCTTAAAACAAAAAATAATTAATACTTTAAACAACATAAGCTTCTGATAACTAAAGTCATTGAACAATATATTTGAATGAGTCTATTTTTATTTCAAAAGAAAAATTACTTGTTCATTAGCATTTGTTAATCTTTCGCCTTGTTCATTTAACTCAGTTAGAACACTATTTCCGATTCGTTCTGTTTCTATTGCAATTTGTGTTGACCGGACTATTGTATCATTGGTATTCATTAATGAACTATGAATTTGGAGCAATTTATTGCGTTCTGGGTCATTCTTTTTTTTTTAATTACGATTATTTATAGCTTTGAATTTTGAGAAATTAAAAAAAAAAACAAAGCTACTTCATTGTTAATCGATTGATAGGATTTATACTTAGTCGATTCATCTGTTACTTTTTTCTATATATTTTTTTTCTTTTATAAAATTAATTTCAAAATAACTATTTTTTTGAAAATTTAATTTACCAAGTCTTTTTTGATTAAGTCAACATCAAACTTATATTGTTTTAATTTATTTGCCATTGAAGCTCGACTATTTGGTCCGAATTTGTTTGACTCTACTTCCATATCAGAAATCTAGAAATTATTTCCTTAGAAATTTTAAATAATCAGATAAATGAAATGGCTAATGAACATTACTAATTTAGATATATCATCTAAATACTGTCTAGCTTGCCTAATTAAAGATTTTTTTTCCTCTTTAAAATTAAAACTCTATAATTATTATTTAATTTATTTATATGTAAAAAAATTACCCAGTTGTGCTATTGGTAATCTATCAGATAGCAAAGTCTTACATGATCTTATAAAATCAATCAAGTCTTTTTCACATCTATTAAAATGATCGGACATTCTTTATAGAAAAAAGTTGTAATATTTATAGGTTTTTTGATATATTTATATTTTAGGAAACAACTCCTAATTTATTTTTAAATAGGCTTTTTCTTATAAAAACTTTTATTAGAACTTGTTAGAATGTAATGTTTTTTACTAAATTAAAAAATAAATTATCATTTTGAAAAAATCATGCTAATTAATACAATTTGCACCAATTATTTGATTAACTTCCAGATGGTTTGTCTATATTTGTGTTATACACTCGTATCAAATCAGCTTGTCGGACGACACCATTTTCCTCTTGAGAAAATGCGAATCCACGATATCGTTGTTCTTGAGTCATTCCAGAAGGAACACGAGTAAAAGAAAAAGCTGATTTTAACAATCGAGCAGTTTCTGTTATTCTCGATTTGCGAATTATACTCTCGACTTCTTTGTTATTTGCTTCATTTTCTTGTATTGCCTGTTCGTATGTTTTAAACAAAGTTCTTTGAAGACTTAATCAAAAATAGTCAAATAAAATTTAAAAAATTTCTCATATGTTTTAGATATGTTATATTACGTTTTATAAATAAAATCTGGCAAAAGTACCAAAATTGGAACAAATATTAAACCCATCCAAAATATTGAACATCTATAGACATTGGATGCCTTTAAACAAAAAATAAAAATTAATTATTATTCATTTTTGATCAATGTTTTTTTTTTGATTACCATTCCAGTCATTTCAGGCGATAATCCGATCCATGGCCAAAATTGGCTATAAATGATTAAAAATATAAACCAAAAACCTATTGATCCCCATATTGATAAATGTGTAATCTGAAATAAATAAGTTAATAAATTTTATTGTCTTATTAAAAAGAAAATTAACAAACAATTTAGTACCCAAGTCCATGAATCAGTTTCTAGTCCTGATTTTAAACAGACCACAATTACACAATACTTAAATCATTCAAATTTTTTTATAATATTATTTAAAAAATTTTGGTCATAAGAGAATTTTTACTGTATAAACATGGTTTCCCATAAAAAGATAATCACCAATGGTACCATCGGCTAATACAATGTCTTATAAAAAAGTATTGAAAAAAATATATAATATATAAAATTATATTATATAAAAAAAAAATTTAAAAAACCTTTTTTGAATATACCAAAGCAAACATAGTAAAGCACGATTGAATGAATAAACGCATTCATAATCCATGTCCAAAATACCTAAAAAGAAAATTATTTAAATTTTCAATTAAGATAAAAAAAGGACTATTACTTTAATATTAAAATCAGATTTGTTTTGGCTGATCCTGTACAATTCAGGAAATTTAATCATGGTGTTTGACATTGACGGTCTGTCGAACAAACCTAAGGCCATGGGAGGCGCTGCTGTAAATAACTTATTTAAATTTTGAAATAAAGCATTACTTTCTAAAATTATTTAACCAAAATTGTAAGAAAAGTTACCACATTGTAAAGACTTATTAGCCATCTTTCAAAAAGAATTTGACCAGAAAATCCATTTGATAAAGCAAACCAAAACTAAAAAAAAAACCCAATCTTAAGGCTCGAATTTTAAGTTCAATTATATTATGTTTAAAAAAAAGCGAAAATGAGCTAAATGCGTAATTTATATTTCCCCGATTTCTTTTATTTGTATTGATCAATTCTACATTTTTTACGCATTAAAAATTTACAGTTTTGAATAATACTCACTTCAATAATGTATAAACAAATATTTTTATAGAACGAATACAGAATGACTTTACATAAACGCTTATAATTCCATATTCCATGAACAAATAAAAGTTTTGATAAGAATCGAAACTTAAATTAATAAATTATAGGTTGAAGATAGATTTTTATTTTTTTTTTGTAAATACTTTTCCTATTGCATAATCCGATGCTGATAATGCCTGAGTTCCTTCACGGCCGTAAATTCCAACCCCAACATGTGCAGCCTTCATATATAAGAAAGTTTAAATATTTTTTTTGATTTTAACTTAAGATAATTTAAGAAAAATAGGAAACCTGAATCATGCTGACATCGTTAGCACCATCGCCAACTGCTAATGTGATAGAACCAGTATTTTTTTTGACTAAATCAACTATTTGAGCTTTGTTTTTCGGTGTTGCTCTACAACAAATAACCGTCTTACACACAAGAGCTAGTTCTAAAAAATTTTTACTACAATCACTTGACAAAATAAATTGTAAAGCCTTTTGAATTATTTTTTAGATAATTAAAATTAAGATATAGAATTGAAAAAAAAAATACTTTTCCATCAATAATCAACGCCAGGGGTGTATCTTTCAATCGACGACTGGCATGATAAATATTGGCTCTAATCGTTTCTTTTAGCTTCTGTCGTAAAACAAAATAATGCTTAATGTTTCTTTGTATATTTAAATAGAAAAGAATTTTTAATAAGTTTACATCTGGTCGATCATCCACTAAATAAATTAAATAAGTATTTTCCTGAAGAAGTTTGCAACTATAACCAATATTAACAGCCGTTTCAATTTTATCACCAGTTAATACCCAAATTTTAATGTCTGCTCTTTGCAACATACTTATTGTCTCAGGTACTTCCTTAAAAATTTTAGAAAAATTTTAAATAAAAGTTTTTTAACTATAAATTTTAAAAATACTTCTTGTAATTTGTCCTCAATAGCTGTAACACCTAAAACGATTAAATTTTTTTCTATTAATTCAGCAGCTTCTTCAATGTGTTTCTCTCGATTATGTATTGATAAAGCTGCTTTTGTATAAATAGTGTTCCATTTCTTAACATAATCATAAAAAGGATTTACAAGTAAAATAAAGATGTTTTTTTCTTTCTACCTGATACTCGTCTTCGCTAATTATTCTGTATGCTAATACAAGAGTTCTAAAGCCTTCTTTAGCAAAATTTTCCATGTGATCTATTGATTCGTCCGTATAACCTCGAAAATCTTCTGGGTACAATGACACACGTGGTATAATAACATTGTCCTAAAGAAATTACCTCAAATCGACGAAGTAAAATTTTTTTTTTCAAAATTCAACTCACAGCTCCTTTGCAGTACAATTTGATTTTACCGTCTTGGTCTCTCAAAATTACACTCATTCTTTTTCTATTGCTTTTAAAGAAAAAAAATGGTTTTGATATTGAACTCGATAAAATTTGTCCTAAATAAATTACCTGTTGAATTCTAGTAGATTTAAAATTTTATACTCTCTTTCTTCTTCAAGCTTTAAATTAAATTTATAAGAAAATCAATAAGTTTAAGTTATATCAAATAAACTTACAAATTTGACTTTAATTCTGTCAGGCTCTCGTGAATGAAATACAACTCCAAAACGCTGAATTCCTTTTACCAGAGCTCCTTCGTCTTAAATTAAAATATTTCAAATAGTAAATGTAAAGTTTTTTCAAACTTTAATAAAAGCTTTCAAAATATCAATTTGTTAACGTTTTATAATGTTTTTGGAAACTCTATACCACATCATTAACAATGGTAATTTAAATGAATGAAAAAATTAAGAATTACCTGGCGAAGAAGCTTGATAATCAAAAGAATTGTCATCTTTTCTTTCAGGAATTACAGTATGACAAGTTGCTAACAAACTTAAAAATTCATCAATTTCTTTCTTAGTTTGCTAAAACATAATAATCTATGAGCTAAAATAAATAGTTTTATTATTATTTTTATTATTACATGATTTTCCAAATTCTTCAAAAGTTCGTAGCTATTAAATTGATGCTCATTTCCTGATCCGTATTGAATACCAGCTATAGAACATCGTTTAAACTCCATTTTATTACATGTAAGAGTTCCTGTTTTATCACTGAAAATGAATTTTACTTGACCAAGTTCTTCATTTAAATTAGATGTGCGTGCAATTGCTGAAAATCCATTTTCAAAATCATACATTTCTTCATCCTTAATTTATTTATGTTCTTGAAAGAGATCAATATGAAAATATTAACAGTAAGAATTTACCATATTTATAAAACTAGCTTGAAGAAATTTCACAAGTTCTAGAGTGACTTGTAAGCTTATTGGAATCAAATTGTTGTACAAGATAAAAAATGTCAGAAACGTATAAAAAAAATTGTTTGGAGATTCATCTTATAAATTAATTCAATTATCATAAAAGAAAGAGTTAGGTTTAAATATTATAACATACTTTCAAAACCTAAATACCAATGTAACTTTGCATTGCTTCCGGACCATATTTCAGAAGTAATTGAGCTTATTAACGAAATTGTCAGCAAAATTAAGAAAAGAGCAAATATCTAGTTTAAAAAATAATTTAACTAACCAAGAAAAAAAAAAGATTTTTGCTGCAAAAAATAGAGTTTACTTGTGAATTTGTTGTTTTTTCAACTTGGGATCTTTTAAATGGAGGTGAAGTTGAATTCTTTTACAATTTAACTTTTTTCTCTTAATATTTTATGTTTATTTTTTAATTAAATGGTTTACTTTCATTATTTTTGTTTCATGTCCAGTATAAATTACAATTCCATAAACCCATTTAGTATTTTGCAAAAGAGAACCTCTTAAAAGTATTTGATCAGGTCCAACTGGTATATCTCTAAATAAACAAAAAAATTCATTAGACAAAAACTTAATAAAATGCTATTTTAAACACTTGTCCATAACTCTATTTTTTTCCAATCTATTTCTATTTGAGTTATCTACAAGAGTTTACTTTATTTTAACAAATTTTTTTACATTGACTCATCGAGTAATTTTAACTTTCCTGCATATTCATATAAATGTTGATTAGGAGGTTCGCACTCAATTTCGGCATTGAAATTTTTTAAGTGATGACTATCTAAAATATGACTAGTCTTTGAAAGACCCTATAAAATAACAAAAATTTAGATTTTATTTAAATTTAGAAATTTTTTTTTCGTCAATTACTTGTCTTATTTTTAAATTAGTTTCACCATCTAAGTTAGATGTTTGAATATAACATATTGAATTAGGTTCACTTAAATTAAAATAAAATAGAATTTCATTATAAATATTTTAAAGATGTTTTGAAAAAGATAAGAAGAAAAAAAACCTGGAAGATAAGAGAAGAAGATCAGCTGGAAATAATTCACCAGCTGAAATTTTGACTATATCACCAACACAAACATCTTTCCATTTTAAATTTGACCAGCATGATTCAATAGCTACATTTGATCGAAATACTTAATATTTGAGAAAATCTTAATTAAAAATCAAAGTTCTTTACTTTGAATATTATAAAAATCAAACTAATCACTTTTAGTTGGTTTGTTATTAAGCATTTTATCAGATTTTCTTCGTTTCTTTTTTTAAAAAAAAGGTTTTCAATTATTAAATTTTTAGTTATTAACTGGTTAAAAAGTATAAAATTTACATAATCTTCAACCAATTCTTTAATTGCAGATACTCCTAATATAAATATAAGTGGAACAAGTGTTGTGTATCTTCCAGTTGGAGATACGCCTGGAATTTGCTTTTAAAATATTTACCAAGAGATATTCGTATTTGATTTTATTTAAATATTTAATTTTCTTACCTGGAGCACAACAATAATTAAAAAGAAAACATTTGAATACTTTTGAAATTGTTCGAATAAAAATATCGGCAAAAACGTAAAAAAATTGTATTTACTGGTACTATGAAATTTAAAAAAAAAATTAATTTTAAACTCTCAAGATTATAAAACATCGATACTATCTGTATTTTCAGTCTGCACTATTTATATTAAAGATTCTTATTCAAACAAGTTTTTTTCTCAAAGTCTATATACATTAAATACGATTTACAGATAGTTGACGATGACTTGTATTTAAGAAGAATGTAAAACCTAATAGAATTTGAGCAAAATTTAACGCTCTGAATCGGTTTATTAATACGAATAAGCCTCAAAGGTTCATGGTTCGTATGTAAATTATGTTGAGGAGCAATGTGGCTATCTAAATTGATTTGATTCGGATTATTAGATTGAGATTCCATGTTTGAGTCAAAAGTTGTTTCAAAAACTTGATCAGTATTTTTACTCATATTAGTTGTTTCTTGCATACTTAATTTTAAAAAATTTTAAAAATAATCTCAAATCGGCAAAAATTAAAAATTTTGGACTAAACAAAATCAAAGTAGTTCTAATGATTAATTTGAATGTCTATTTAAAAAAAAATGACTAAAATTAAATTGATTTTTTATGAATTTGATTGATCCAAGATTCTTTCTTGGGTAATTAGATTTTTTTTAAATCATAAATTATTTTTAAGCAAAAAAAAAAGCTTAGATACAAGTGTATTCTATATTAGTTAATTATTTAGATGACAAATTAAAAAAAATTAATTATTTTACGTCGTGTGATCAACTGGTTTTTGGAAAAGATATGTCTAATAAAGTTAGTAGTTTAAAGTAAAAGAAAAAAAAAGAAACTATAAAAGCAAATAAATATGATAATTAATAATTGAGTATTTTTTTAAATGAAATATATGTTAATGATGCAAAGATTGAACATAATTAAAATTATGTAAATCAAATAAATGTTTATATTTACAACTCTTGATTTTAAGTTTTACTCTTGGAATTCATTTGCTCAAGAAATGAGTCAAGATTTATTAAAATTGAAAAATTTACTTTCATCCTGGGAAATATCTTTTGTGTTTTTTTAATTTTATTTGAACTATATGTGTTCCATTAATAATTAAGGTTCCAATATTAAAAAAAGTTTGCAGTTAAATTAAAAATATACAGTCCTGATTTGTCACTATGTTTTTCACCAATTTTTACCTTTTTTCGCCAAAATTTCTAAAAATTTCGGGCTTTTCTTTGAAATTATCCCAAAATTTAGCGATTTTTTCCCCTAATATTTATTTCAAAGAAAATTTTTTTTAAAACTAAAATGGAGGGAAAAACAGCAAAAAACGAATTTTTTTTGGCCTTTTCGAATTCTCGGAAATTTACTGGAATTCCAGGGAATTCCGATGAATTCACGAGAAATCTGGTGAAAACATAGTGACAAATCAGTACTGTAGATTAAATTAACAAATAAATTTAAAAGATCCTTTCTAGTTAGGGTCGTACAAAATGGCCCAATTTCTTAATCGATTAATAAAAATTTTACTTGAAATCGATCAAATTTAAGTAAAGATGATTGGTCCATAAAAGCAAGCATCGTTTGAGAATTTTTTCTTTCTCTTTAAAGATTTTCTTCTATTCATTAAAAAAATTTGTTTCGATGCGGAATCCTAATTTGTACATATCTCTGTGAAAAAATATTCACCTATGAAAAGAACCTATGAAAAATACTGATCGCCTGCAGTGACGTTGTATTCCATTTTCTTTATTTCCATTATCTGAATCACGCTCTTCGTCAGTGTCTTGATCACTTGATTCTTCTTATAAGTTTTCATTTTCATCATATGATGAAATGTTTTGTTGAGCAACCTTTCTTTTTTTTTTCTATTAATAATCAACATTGCAGCAATACGCTTCTTATTTTATAAAAGGGACAAAGTGATAATGCAAAAATACCAATATTTGCTAAATTTTTCAAAAAAAAAAATATTTTCATTTTTTTTAATCGGGAAAAAAGTTTCCAAGAAAAATTTTTTTTTTCGGTAAAAGTAAAATTATCTTTTTTTAATCGGCCCCATCACGGAAAATTTCGATTTATCGATATTTCGGTTTTATGCCTTTACAGCCCACTTGATGCTCAAAAATAAAAATCAGAAAACCAAAGTGCCCTAAATTGATCAATTTAGTGACTAAAACATAAAAAAATAGGATCTTTTGGCATGCCTTAGTTATTTGAGTTAAAATGTCTACATGTCTTAAACTTATGAAACAATTAAAATTAATGAACATTTTAAGGTTTATTTAAATTTCTTGCTTTTTTCCAAACATGACAGCTATCTCCGGTTTCAACTCATGGAATTATTAAAAATAGTGTAATAAAAAGTTTTTGAGAGCTTAGCAAAACAATAATCCTAATAATTTTTGTTTAAATCTTTTGAGAAGCACTGTACAATACCACTTCATTTTTTTCTTATCAAGGCTAAAATTTGACAAAAAAAACAAAATTAATCTGTGGGTTTAATTTTTTTTAAGGTCCATATTTATCCAAAATTTACAATTTTTATCTTTATAAAAGTTTGAATCTAAAAAACTAGAAACAAAATTCTTTAAAAAGCTCTAAATCTTACCATAATCAATTACCATAATTTATGTCAGTGCAAATTTTTACCAAGTTTGGCATAATCTTTTATCATAATTCCCATTTATTATTAAAACAATTATTTTGTCCTAGCATAGGTAATCCTACGGCTTAGGATTACCTATGCTAGGACAATTGATCTAAAAAATAGATTCGTTCAGAGCAAAATAATTTTTTTGAAAGGACATGCTAAATTTAATCATCTTATTTTTATGGTACCAAGAATATTAAAAAAATATTTTGCGTAAACAAAGGTAAAATTATACAAATTTTTGTAAAATAGAAAAATCGGAAAACTACTTTATAAACTCGATTTTTAGGAGATTTCATAAAAGGAAGGTATTCGGTTTTTATGACAGGATGGTTAACATTAAAACGCATTCCACAATTTTTCTTATTTAAACTCTATTAACGATTTTGAATCCTAAATTTTTTTTAAAATTAAATTATTTTTTACAATTTTTTAAAATATTTAAATTATTTATTTAAAATTAAAGAATAGAATACGAGATTATACAAATTAATTTAAAAGAGATTCGAAATTTAACAAAATATTTAGATCTTTAATGAGATTTAGAAAAAACAAAATTTTTTTTAAGAAACAACCATGCTTTCAAATATTCATTTCTTTCAGGAATTTTTTAAATCGTCTTCTCTTTTTTTTGCTTGTATTTTTAGTTGAGATATTTTGTAATTAAATTTTTGAAAGTTATCAGAATCAAGGGGAGCTTGACTTGGTTTCACAATAGTTTTTTCTTCGTTTGGTTTAATAATAATCGGAGTATCTCTTAGTTTGCGGGCGATCTCAGACTGATTATCTTCGAACTGACCCCAATAACCGTCATAGTCTATTTTTATTGGATTTTTGGTTGATATATTTCTGTCTGCATGCTTATCGCGAATGTAACCCCAATAACCTTTTAAATTTGTTTCATAATCATCTAGATTATATGAATCGATATTATAATTGAAATCATAACGATTTGAGTATGTGTCATGAACAAACGAATAATTCCTATTCAAACCGTTAATAAGACTAAAGCGATCATTTTGAATTTTAGAATATGATGCGTTCTTAAAAATTTGAAAAAATTATTAAAATAATCTTTTTACTTTAAATAAAATAAATATTTATACCTGCAATATTGATGTGATATGAAGCATTTATAAAACTTGGTCAATAAACAGACGCATCTAATGTTTAAAAGTATTTAAAAAAAACTTAGATTAATAAAAAAAAATAATTTAAAACTATAGGTAAATATACTTATGCTAGAATAAAAAAAAAAACTAAAATAAAATTTTAGACTTTGTACCAAAAATTTTTAATTTTGAAAGCTTTCAAAACTTTACATTAATTTCATATATTTTCGCTTTATTATGTAATTCTTACTCTTAAAATAACTATTAAATTATTATTTATTAAAATTCTCATGAAATGTTGCTTGTTTTATTAAGATACAAGTCTGGAATGAGAATTTTTTTTTAAGAAAAGACAATGATTTTTAAGAAGATTCGTTTAGATATCACGACTTAAAAATTTGAGGATGATCAATGAGTTTCCTAGGTCACAAAATTTACATGAAATTTTCGGGTCTTACTAAAACAATGACCACAACTTATCTTAGACAACAGAAGTTTTCAGTAAAAAAAATCTGTTTGGGATCAGTCCGATAGAATTTGGGGTAAATAGGGGGTAAGGTATTTAAAAAACTTAAATTTTGATTGTTTCAAAAATTTTAGTAAAACTGATAACAAAACTAAGTAAATTTTCAAAAAGTCACCTATCGCCATGCATGATAAATATTCTCAAACATCTCTCAGTTGAGAAAAATTTTAAAAATCTTTTAAAGTTGGGAAATCTTAATGGAGCTCTTACTTTTTTGCTTATTTGACTTATTTGCAATACTTTTACATGCATCACTTTTACCTATTTGAGTTCACCGTTTTTGTAACCTCTGGGGTCACAATATTTTTAAAACTTTATTAATCTGGTTTAATTCAGCTAAGTTAGTAGTGGCTTCAAGTAAAAAAAAAACTCTTTAAAACAAGAAAAGAAGGGTTTTATTAATACAGTTTGCGCTGTATTGCCAATATATGATTTCCCAGGGGTAAATTATAAAATGAATTCAAAAATGGATGGGGTTACAATAAAATTCATCAAAAAAAAAAACTTCTTTAAAAAGTCGCTAAAATTAAATATATTAAAGTTAGGATTGAATTTAGATTTTAAAAATATTGTTGTAGGCCAGCTTGGGTTTTATATATCTTTTGCTATTTCGGAGGCATGTGAATAATTGAAATATAAATTTAGGTTCTAAAACTCTTTATTTGAAGTTACAAACTTCTTATTTTTCTAATTTAAAAACTCTAACAAAACAAATTACGTGCGTCACGAAAAAATACAAAATACAAAAAACAAAAAAATACAAATGATTTGTATTTTATTTTTATATTTTGTTTTTTCAAATACAAAAAAAAAAACAAATTTTTTTAGAAAACAAAATACAAATATATTTAATTTATAAAATAAGAGAAAAGTAGTGACATCAACCGCCAAATTTCAAAAAAAAGCATTTTTTATTTTGTAATAATTACTGGACATTACTGGATAATGAAATTTTGTTTATATTACAAGGAAATTTATTAAAGAAAATCAAAAATCCACGTCTAAATATATTTTTGTCCTCAAACGAAATTTAAAAATATCTTATAGCGGGAACTACTGTAGATAAATTTTCTAAAAGGCTTTGAAACGTATCTAAATCTTTTATTTCAAAAAAATATCCTTTTAATTTTGTAAATAATATAAGCTAATGCAAGCAATCTTAGAAATTAAGGAACTAATCATATGGTGTTTAAAAAATTACCGTAATACCTTGCAATAAATAATCAATGACATTGTTTTGTAACTGTTGATTAGGTCCTCTATTAGAATATATGGTAAAAAATTAAAAATTCTTTTATTTTGGGGTGCATTTATTGACTGGAATCTAAACTAAACAATTTATCTAAACGAATTTGGAATCAGCTTTATTGAGCTATTAAAAGTTTTCAGATTATATTCACGAAAAGTAATATATTAAATCTGAATTAAAGTTAAATATCTTTCGAATTTATGTATGACCAAAGAATGATTTTTTTACTTAAAATTTTTTGTTTTTTTTTGTATTTTAAAAAACAAAATAATAAAATCCAAAAACAAATCTTTTGTTTTTTTTTGTTTTTTTGTGTTTTGTATTTTTTCGTGACACACGTAAACAAATTCATAAAATATAACTTAAATAGCGAGCTTAAATTATTATTATTTCTAACCATAGATTCATTAAATTAACTTCTCTAAGGAACAAATAGTTCATATTAATTTACATTCGCTCTAACCGCCAACAACATGTTAGAACTTATAGAAAGCAGTAATATCCATTTATAAATATAAAAATTCCATATAATCTCATGGTTCATTATTTAAGGTTTCTTATTGCCTCATGGGGTTCAAAGAAAATTTGGAAAAAATTAAACTGGGTTTATCCTAAAAATTTGAGAAAAAATTATAAGCAAAATTTTAATTTTGTTTTTATTTTTAATTTTTACCCACGGGTTAAATAGGATGTTGCTTCGTTTATATAGAAAGAATTAACCAATTTATTTACATGAAGACTCCTGAAGATTACTAAATACCATCTGAACAGCTTTTTTTCAAGACGGATCAACAGAACGGCTCACCTGCACATACACCGAATTTTGGGATCTCCTAATCTCAATCCAATAGAAACTTTTTGGTCAAATATCTATCATAAATTGCTTTATTATAGAATTACATCAGTCGAACATTTAAAACAAGTGCTTCATAATGAGAGGATAAAAATTCCGACTGAAATTTGTCAAAACTTAATTTTCTCTGTGAAAAAAAGCGGTTGCTGTCTGCATTAAAGCAAAAGGCGGTCATTTTGAAGCTTAAATACTTTTTATTCTATCTTTTTGTGTCATTTTTTTAGTTTGTAAAAAAAGACTAGAACCTTTTTTGTGAATTTTTTTGTGAATTTTTTTTACTTTATCCTTTTTTTTTCCGACATTTGAATAAATAAAGACTAAAAATTAAAAAAAAATCTAAACTTTTTTTTTGATGACCGAATTGGTTCGAAAAAAGATTTAATAAAAAAAAAGGTTTGATTCTAACTTTTGTGACATACTGTATATGCATTATAAAAAAATATTATTTTCTTTTGATTATCCAATTGTACTAGCGAAAGAAACCCTCAAATCTTATATCCGGTAATGCCTTGCATCATGTTGCATTGCAATTTAATCCAAAATTTCGATTTCAACTGCTGCTTTGACATTGTTTTTTTGAATATTTTTGAAAAGTGATAAATGCGGCATTTATTCTCGAACATGATTTAGAGTTTTAAATTTTTTTGTCATTTAAAGCTAAATTCTTTCTGATTAAATGCTGCATTAATGATGTGTTAAACAAATAAATAAAATAATAATTTATGAAAAAACAATAAATTAATTAATTTTTTTCTGTATTTTTTAGGTCTTAATACTAGCTTATTTTCAGAAATAGTAAGGCATTACGGTAAAAGTGTCTTGAAAAAAAATTAAGCGTCATTTAGTTTTTTTATTAGCTTAATCACAAATTTTTTCTTTTGAAGCAAATAATTCACTATAAATTTTAAAAGCCTACAAAAAATAAACAGCTGTCGAACCAGTAAAATAGTTCGGTTCCCAACTAATGACCGTGAGATATAGTTTATTGGGGCTCTTTATAAAAGAATTTTCATTTGGATAGCTTCGTTAAGTCGTTCCTGACCAGTTTGAACACTCAGATTATCTTTTAAAAATATCAATGCTGAAAATGATCTCTCGGATTTAGCATTCGAAATATGAATGATTAAATATATTCTAAAGATATGAAATTTTTTTGGAAAAATGCCAGGAACGTTGGACCCAAAAAAGAGATTTTTCAATTCGTTAAGTCTTTTTTCTTTACTGATATATGTGGGATCATTGAGGAAAAGAAAATAATTCACTACTTTGAAAATTATTCTATTAAAATTAATATAAAAAGCCAATTCAAGAAGAAAATTACTCAATGAGTTCAGTACACTGAATTTCAAGAGACACCAAATTCTTGAATGAGATATTTAATTTTATGATCACCGTAATCTCATCATCTAAAAGTTAATATTAGGTAATTTACCTCCTTTCTGATGGATTCATTTCAAGATTATGAATAAATTCTGAGCTAAATATCTTTTCCTCAATGATCCCACATCATCATTTGACTTGAAAATTGAAAAAAATAATCGACTTAAAACTAAATTTTCACTTTTAGACTATGCATTTAAACTAAATATTAATTTTTATAACAAAAATTTGGAATTTAATTTTTTTTATTTTAAGTATTGTTTTTCGCATTTTAAATGCGGTATTAAAACTAAAAATTCAGTTTTAACACCGAATCAAAAGTATTTAGAAAAAAAATTCAAATCACAGGATAGATGCATCGGAAAAAAGCGAAATTTCGGTTTTTACCACTGGGGTTAAATACGCAAGTTTACGGTATTTAGAGTCGAGAAATTTTTAGTGATTGAAATAGAAGATGATATTCTGTTTAAATATGTAGATTTCAACTTATTTAAATGAGAATCTTTTTGCAACTGATTAGAGGCCCCCTTGCAAAGAGTGTAAATTTGCAATTTAAATTATATTTTCTAAATGGTGAAATTCAAAATCGTCTGTTTCATGATAAAATTATTTTAACCTTAAGGAAGAATTATCGGCATTAAAAATCTGAAACTGGAATTTATGTGAATTTTTTAGAAAAAAATCTAAGTTTAGAAAGATAAGCTAATCTTTCAAAAATCGAACTTTTTTTTTTAATTATTTTTTTTTCTTTAATTTTTTTTAAGTCGAATGATCAACTTTAAAATTTCGTGATTGTTTGTCAAAAGCAACATTAAATAAAAAATAAATAAATAAACTAAAATTTTAAAAACACAGTTAAAAAAATTTAATATTTTTAGTTTTTTATTAAAAATATTGACTCTAAACTAAGAAAAATTAACATCATTGGTTATGATAAATACAGTACAGTCCAAAACAAAGTTAACGACCTGTTTAAACACTGTTTATACAGAACATACACAAAACAAAACTGAATTTATTTTTGCAATTTTATATTTGAAGAATTAGAAAAAAAAATGAAAATTGAAAATTGATTTAAATTTTTATGGTGCCGATTTTTAGTAGTTTAGATCAGGAATATTTTTTTATGTGTGAAAATCTGTTTTTTGGTTGTGATTAACAGATTTTTGGTTGTCAAAAGGTTTTTCCCACAAAACAATATTAAGCCACTAAAGATCAGTAACTTAATATTTTAGATCCTGAACTTACCGAACCTTTTTAAACTTTATTATTTTTTTAACTTCTATGCTTTAATTTTTTTTCCTTTTTTCTTACTCTCGTAGTTTAAAGAAGAAAAAAATACGAATTAAAAAAGAATGAATCCAAATGGATTTCTTAAAAATTAAAATAGCCACTCAAAAATAAATTGTATCTCTAAATTAATCGCGATTTCGGAAAGTGAAATCGATCGATTTGGATTTTTAATTCGGCACTCGATTAATCGAAATCGCCGCATCACTAATTATTACAAGATAGCGTCGCTTCGCTCCATGTTCTGAGCCACAAGATGATCATGATTTTTGAAGAGTTTTTTTTTCCAACTATTTCATTTATTAAGTCGGGATCTTGGCTATATTCAAAAACTTTAGGGTCAAAATCGTTTAAAATTTTTGAAGAATCTTAAATTTATAAGTACTAATAGGTCATAAAAAAATTTTCTTAACAAAAAAAAGTTTAAACAATGTCTTTGAAATTTGTGTTTGTTAATTTTATGTTCTAAGCTTTATTTGCATTTAAATTTCTATGAATTTATAACTCAATTTTTTGCCAAGGCATTTTTAAGCCAAGTGATTTTCTAAAAACAAATTCTTTTGGAAGTTTAGACTATTAGACAAATAATTTATGCAAGTGCAAATTTGTTTTCTTAAAATGCATAAATTATAATAGTGTTTTTTCAATTTTAGAAATAAGCTAAAAAACTAAATACTGAGCCTTCGGCTCAGAATAATTTTTTTTTAAAACTTTAAGCAATTTTACTTTTTAATTTTAAACTTACTTTTATGTCAATAAACTTGCCTACGTGCAGAATAATGGCTCAACTCGGAGAACCTTTTAAGATTTATATAGGGAAATTTGATTGTACAGACTTTGTACTTTGGAAGGATAAAGTACTAAGTGCGTTGAGAGCGACTCAATGAAGTGAAGCCATCAAAGAAGATTTGGAATCTGATTCACCCGAAAAAATCTTAAAAGATGAGAAGGCCAAAGTGATATTGATGACATCGATAGAAGACAAAATATTAAGAAGGCTTACGAGGCAAACTGGAAAAGAAATGTGGATAGGTTTACGAATTAATATGAGAATAAAAATATTCAAAATATAATGAGTTTGAGGAAAAGATTGTTAAATGCTACAAAGAAAATTAAGCTTGCTTGAGTAAAATTTTTTAAATTTTGTTAAAAAAAGGTTTTTAAAAATAAAAAACACATCTGCGAAGTACAGAAACTCATAAACTCTGACATTTAATTTATTTTTAATAAAATTAAATTTAAAAAAGGATTCTCTAAAGAAAATCCTTTAGTTTATTGAGTATAAATTTTATTTTTATCCTGAGCGGTAGGCTCAGTCTATTGCGTTTTTCTTTTTCAAGGAAAAAATAATTGACTTCATAATTTATGGGAAATTATGAAAAATCTGGCCAAATTCAGAGCTTTTTGGGGAAAAAAATTTGCACTTGCATAAATTATGCCAGGCTTGGCCAAATTCAGAGCTTTTTAGGGGAAAAAAATTAAAATACAAAAAAGTTTACTTAGAATTTCATTTTTTAGAAAATATTAATTCAAGTTCATATAAAAAATTTTTTCTTAGTTATATAAAAAATTTTTTCTTAGTTATTTGATCCATCGGTCATATAAAAAATTTCAAATCAAATTGGATACTTCTTAATAAATTAAACCACTCCTTAAAAAAGTTTTTTTTTAAAAAAATAATTTCATTCTATTTAAAATAACACAAAAGATTAAAATTTTTTTTTTAAAATAATTAAAAAATTTAATTTCACTTTTTTCCGAAGTTACCCCTAATCTGCCTATGCTCAGAACTTATTTTTTATTTAACCTTATTTTCTTATTAACCCGAAGTGTCATCTGCATGGACCGAAAAGATCTTTCTCATTTTAAAATTTTATTATCAAGGATGCGGCGGAATTCGTTCGCGACTTCGAGTTGTAACACTGAGTTTCAAAGTATTATTTAATTTCAATGGGTAATTAACCGAAAAATATAATAAAACCCAGGGTTTCTATACAAAATATCAACAATTTTCAAATAAATTTAAACCAAGTCTTAACTTTATTAAAAAAGTCCATTTTCGGATATATAATTTCTGATAAGTCCGGCACTTTAAAATAAGTTTCCGACTAAACGAAGATAAAAGTGAATGTAAGCTAAAAGAAAAAATAGAAAAAAATTTAAATACTTTAGTTATACAAACTAAACTGGTAAATTTTTGAATGGTTATGATTATTTGAATTTTTAAGTATTTTACTCAAAATTTTAAACGCGTTCTAAACTAAAAACACTTAAAAACAATAAATACAAAACAATTTAATTAGAACAAAACAGTTTTTACTAAGAAATTAATTAAGATTCAAAACTTAATTTATTTAAGGGTACTTTAACAAGGAAATACGGCATTAAAAATTCGATTGCAAAACTTTACAGTAAGTACATTCAGTTAGAATATAGAAGTAATTTTGAAAGCTTCAATTATCGACTGTTTTTAAACAAAATTTTTAAATAGACTCAAAAAAATTCAAAACTATTAAAAAATTAAATTTTTCTCTAAACCAACTTTATATCTGACATAATCATTATCGACCTGGCTTAATAGATTCGTTTAAAGGTTAAAAAAGATTAATAGATTCGGTTAAATTATAAAATTCAAAAACTCTTAAACGAATCTTATTTTATAAAATTAAATTAATTGATTATCAGAATGTTTTGAGCGGCTCAGTGACATGGAGCGAAGCGACTTTACCCTTTTTAATATTAAGGATAGGAATTTATTGAATTTTATCAATAAATTCATTTTGTAATGTTCAAAATTTTTTCCATAAATTTATGACTAATAAATTTAAAAAAAAAAATAATCCATTAAAAAAAACGAAAAAAATAGGATCCAAAATTATTTAGCCAACTTATTTTATCAACTAAAAATTAGTCGGCTAAAATTTAGTTAGCTTATTTTTAGCTGTCTAATTTTTAGTTAGCTAAATTTTAGTTGACTAAAAATAAGCTAGCTTATTTTTAGCTAACTAAATTTAAGTTAATTATTTTTTAACAAACTAAAATTAGTTAGTTTATTTTTAGCTAGCTTAGCTAACTAAGCTTAGTTAGGGCCCATCACTAATAAACGCTGATATAAATGAAACTGATATATTGTTTCCGATGAAATTATAAGTTCTTTGAAAATTAAAGAGAAAAGACGAAATGAAATAAATTCACAATAGATAATGAAGATGTTAAAGCATTTTATTCAAAAGGGAAGAAATTGGATTAAAATTATTTTAAAAATATAAAATGTTATAATATGAGATGCTATGCAAGTGACTGTAAGGCCCGTAATTTAAAAGAAAAAAGTTTGAAGTCGTCTACTAATGCGATAATTAATATTAAAGAAAACAAAAACCAATATTTTATTTTTTATTCACAAAGTTTGGTCCAGACTAGTAGAAATGGGAATAGGGAATATTGAAGCTAAAATAAAATTTAAATTGGTTTTAAAACTAGTAAAATTATAAATATATTGTTTGTACCAGATTTAAGTGTTAATTTGATTTCTATCGGTAGATAAGCAAAATTTGCTTCACCTTTTGGCAACATCTGCAAAAAGTTGTGCAATTTTAAGAATTTAAATTAGAGTAAATTGGCACAGAATACAAAGATTTCTGAAATTTTGCAAAAAAATATTTTTCTTTTTGCAAATTTGCCTATATTAAGAAGTCTAATTTAAATACCCAACTAAAATTGCACAATTTTTTTCAGACGTTGCCAACAGACAGCTAATTTTGCTTCACTATGCAATATTTCCTTTTGACACGAAAAATCTTTTTAAGTGTTTTTAGAGAGCTTTTTTTGCTGGTAAAAAAAATTGAAAAAAAGAAAATTGACAAAAAACTTTTGCATGCCAAATAATGAAATAATAATCGAATCGAAGAGCTGGGTACAAAATAATAAACTTTATGAGCTAAAACTGAATTTTCTAAAAATTGAAACGAATATAATAAGAAAAAATCCTTTGAGAAATGTAAAAACTGGTAAAACTGAAAGAAACTGTTATATTATATCAGAAGAAAAAAAAGAGAATTATAATGAAAATTATAACAATAATCAAGTTGAAATTAAAAATAAAATTTATATGGTAAATGATTTTCTACATAAAGAAAATTATATTCTAACATTGGAACAAAAAATGGCTTATTGAAAAGTGGTATTCGAAGATTCGTAAAGTCTGAAATTATGGTAATGAAAACAAAATTACATAAAGACACTAGAAGCTTTTCTGAAGTAAATTATAAAGACAATGAAACAATATAATCAAAAAGATCACCAAGCGAAAAATTTAAAAAGGAATATCAACTGTATCGTTATCAAAACAGAAACTCTAAGTTCAATTTTAAACGACAAAAATTTAAAGATTAATTTACAATTTAAGGCAAGGTATACATAATTTGATAAATTAATTATTAGAATTGATACCTAAGATACAGAATTAATTTTATGTTATTTTATAATTTCATTGTTCTTCTTTTATTCCTAGTAAATTCTTATTCTGAATAAACATATTTTTCCTTATCTTTCAAATCTTTGAACATTTTATTCGAATCTAGGTTCATGACAACCAAAAATCTGGTTTTCACAACTTAAAATCTGGTTATCACAACCAAAAATCAGGTTCACAAAAAAGTGTGAAATCGATTCATAAGTAATTTAGAAAATAGAAACCCAAATGAAGAAAAAAGGTAGACCACATTAGGTACCTAAAGCACTTAAAATAGAAAAACATTTGAAAAAACGTTTTTTGCCTATGATTACCAGATTTTTGGTTTTCCAAAGATTTTTCCCATTCTATTCAACATTTTACTTCCAAATCCCACCCTTCTAATTTTGATTACAATTCGACGGTTTAATTCAACTCATTTGGGAGAATCAAAATTATTAGTTCTGAAGTTGAGGTCAATTCGCGCCCACTTGCTCAACGTCCCGTTAATAAAGGTGACGTTGTATAAATTCGATAAAAAAATAAATAAATATAAAAAATTTTAAAAAAAAAGTCAAATTTACAATTTACTTCTTATTAGTTCTTCTTTTTGCTTAAATTCTGTTTCATCTTTTTATCTTGTCTGGTTTTTATTCCATTTTTTATCTTTTTTCTTACTAAGGTTAGTATTGTAATACCCTTTGTACACTAGTCTACTTACTCTTTAAGTTTTTTTCTATATAAAGAGAATATTTTTAATTTAAATAAAACAGATCCAAACATTTAAAACGTTTTTATTTCGTTTTCCCTCCCGCCTACTGCTAATTGTTCTTTTTCTTCCACCACCGCTTCTATTACCAGCTATCCCAAAATCTTTAGCTATCTCTTCGACCATCTTTTTTGATTATTAGTAATCGAAAATCTTCTTTAACAAAAAATGCAACAGCTTGAATCAGATTTATCTATAAATTTAAATTCAACTGAAGCAACCGAAATTTCGAACAATTACTCGCCAATATGTTACCCACCTAATATCACTTATGTATCAGCTTTCTAGATGCTTTAATATATGTTATTAATAGCATATGTTTAACACTTATCTCAGAAGCTAGAAGCTTCGAGATGCTGACAATGCATTCTAGAGCTTTCTATAATAACAGTAACTGCTTACGTGCACATTTATGAGCACGTAATTTACAGTATAAAAAGGGATTCTATTCTTTATAACTTCAGATCGATCCAACAATAACAAAGTACTTATTTAATAAACTAGTTAAAACAATATATTGTCTTTTATATCACAAATATTTCTAAAATAAAAATGTCTTTTCATGTAAGAAATGGCAATTTTTTTTCGATTAGATTTTTTTTTAATTTTTTAAAAGCGATGTTTATTTTTTTCGCAATAATTTATTATGTGAAAATGTAATTTTTAAAAGTACATTTTCACATAATAACCTATCCTCAGCATCATTAATATTTTGAACGATTGCATCGGATTTAGTTTGCTTTAACGGCTCTGGACTGTTTCTTGTATAGCCTTTGAAGCATATTAGGCTTTTAATATGAGGACTCATTCCTACCACTATGTCAAGGGTTGGTACATGTGCAATACCAACCCTTTATTGGATCTAAATCATCATTATCATTTGAAAAATTTATATAAACATTATAAAAAGTACAAGACGAATTTCATGATTTCATTTTACTCTAAAGAGGTTGCTATCTTCCCAATAATATTCGAAAAGGCGTGAGCGTTACCGTTCCCATAAGTTTTAGTTAATTTTGTGATATTTCTTTGTTATTTGAACTAAAATAATGAAATTTTAAATAAGTTAACTTTTTATGAAGAAAATGAGCTTTCTTTATAGCTGAAAAAATGTGCAAAATATATATCACAAATATTGTAAATTTACCTTTTAAATATTAAATTTTGCTCTCGGTAACGCTCACGCCTTTATTTTGATGCAAGTGCTGTATACAAAGAGGTCTATGTATATTATACAAAGAGGTCTATGTATATCAACGCACAAACGGCTCTGGAATCATCACCAATTTATCGAATGCTTTTGTTTTGAACTATATTTTTGAAAAAATCCATATTCTTACAAATCCATTTAATCAAATTAATCCTGCTTTAAGTATTTTTTTAGCCAATCGGTACCAATTTTCTGTCAAATTTTGATTTGATTATCTCTATCTGTTCTCCACTCAGCAGAACAACTTGGATGATTGACTCCATTAAAAAAGTGTTATTCGATGTTTTTATTAAGTAAAAGAAAGATTATTTAAATTTAAAATTGTTTTTTTATTAAAAAATATTTAAAAAAATTTAATAAATTTAAATATATTTGAATTTTTGGCCAATTGCCAATGAACATGGATGAATTTTTGATATGTTATAAAGCACATAAAATTTCGTTAGAATAAATCATTAAAGCAGAAAAAAAAGCTGGGTTGGGGTTTCATTTTTAACAAAAACTAGAAAAATAGCTTTTTCTTTTAAATAAAAATTTCTGGCTTGGTTGTTACAAAATGAAATTAAATTTTTTTTCCCTAATAGAAAAAAGGATAAACTTTAATATTCAAAAAGTTTTTTAAGTCTTGTGTTTAAAAAATTTCCAAAAAAATCAATTAATTAAAAAGTCTGATTTTAAGTATATTTGCTTAAAATGAACGTATCAAAACAACACTGTAAATATTTGATGTGTAAAAATTTTGAACTCAAATTACACACATATATGTTTAAAAAAATACACGTTTATGTGTAAAAGCAAAAAAACAACCAATCATATAGCTTAAAATCTTACACATTAAAGTGTGTAATTTAAAATTACACATTAAGGTGTATTTTTTGCGATTTTACGCCTAAATGTTGAAAAAATTACACCTCAAAAATTTACAGTGAACGGAACATCTCACTGACAAAAAAATTACATAATATTGTTTCTAAGAGTCCAAGCTTTAAAATGACATATAAAAATCATAGGTCAAAAAGTAATTTCAGTAAATTGATTTTGGCCCCCAATGTCCTCTGAAAAGAAAAAGTTTAATAGAAAAAAAATGTTGCCAAATAAAAGAAGTTGCGAAAAATTCAAGTCATGATATTTTTTATATTGTTTTTTTTTTTTAATTTTTACTCTACTTTTTACGTTACCGTTTATTTTAAAGCCAAGGAACAGTGTCCTAAAAACTAAATAAATAAATAAACCTTTATAATTGGAGTAAATTTTGGTTGTTATGTTGATAGATAAAGTGATTTAATTTAGAAAGACTGAAAAAACTATTTCGAATTTTTTTTTATTTTACAATAATTTATCTATGTAATTTTTAATATTTGAAAACAACTTTTTACATATTTTCATTTAAAACATTTTTTTGGGATTCTTGAGCTCTCTGTTTTTCCAAAAAACGTCTTAATTTAAAAAAATAAAAAATTGTTAAAATTTTAAATTCAAATATTTTTGAAAAGAATTTTAAAAAAAAATACCTTTTTGAGTTAAATAACAATTCACGTTTCTTCATATTTATTGTACTTAAATTACTTGATATAGGATTTGTAAAAGATATTTTTAGATTAGAATCCAAATCAGAAATATTTTGGGATAAATTGTCAGTTATTTGGTCGTTATTTGATTCAAAGCTTTTTGAAACATTTAGAATTATAAATAATGATGCTATTTAAATGGATCAAAAAAAATAAAATACTCTAAAGTTCGTTGATGTCTTTGTCGCAATAAATTAGAAGACTCTTCCTCATCATTTTGATTATCAGTGCTTCTTTCATCTTCGCTTGTAGTTTCATCTTCAATAAAATCAAAACCATTTTCTTGTTCACCAGATTCAAAACGATTTTCTAAAATATTTTCAATAGTTAATTCTGCCGAGTTAGTTTGACGCAAGTCGTTTTGAATTATGTTTATAGCAATATTTGGAAACATTTGTGAAACCCGATTAGTCTTAGTAATTTAAAAATTAAATATTTTTTTAAGATCGATTCAATTGATTCTAGTTAAGATTTACCATTTCATTTAAAGTATCTGTATCAATGTTTTGCGTCCGTATTAAGTTTCCAATCAAATCATTATGATTAATAACTTGTAATGAAAAATTAGGTAACCAACGCCAATATCGAGACCCATTAAATTGAATTAAATTTCTTGTTCGTTGAGGTCGAAAAGTTCTTTGTAAATTTTCATCAAGTCCTGATTGATTCGGACTAGAATCTTTATTTTCTTGTAAAGATTTTCGACACGTAGGACAAGAAGTGTCTTGTTCTAGCCAAGAACGTAAACAATTGCTAAAAATAAAAATTAGTTTTAAAACTTTTTATCTAAATCGATTTGGTAATAAAAATTACTGGTGAAACATATGTGAACAAGGTAAACGCCTCGCTTTATCCATTTGGTCCCAACAAACTGCACATTTGTTATCATTTGAATCAAGTTCTTCTTTAGAAGCCCAAGGTATTTTTTTCTCCATTTTTTCTAGAACTCTTAAATAATTCGAATGTCGTTTCATTCGTTTTTGCAAATCAATTATTAACCGTTTGATTTCCATGCATATTACCAAACTGGCCATACTCAAATAAAAATTGCCATAAATCTTTAAAAAATAGAATAAATATCAATCTTAAATGATTTAGCACAAAATAAAAATTTCTTACAAGCATGTGAAAATAATTAAGTAAATCAGTACTAATAACAACCATTTCAAAAACAAAATCCAAATAGTATTGAATACTTCCTTTATTATTGAGTTGAGTAAGATTATATATGTCAATTAAATGTATAGCATATCTTGTTTTAAAAACTATTAATAAAAAATAAAAAAATTAAACAAACAAAATTTATTACCTGGTAATTATGTAAAGCGATCGAAGTGAAAGTACAAAAGCCTTAAATTTTTAAAATTTTTAATAATTTAATACCATTTAAGTTAAAATTAAATACCTCTGAAAACAAAAATAATTTTTGACTTAATGGTAAACTTGTTAATCTTTCATTATAAAAAGATGCATATAAAAGATAAACGCAAGTAAAGAATATCATAGACAACAATGAGAGAAGTTTAACATGATGTTTAAGAGAAGTTGTCGCTGAAAACGATAACTTAAAAAAAAAGTGTTGTTGCAAAATTTACTAAAATAAGTCAAAATAAATATTAACTCACATATTCAAATCTATCCTTGCTAATTTGACAATGAATAGACAAGAAACCAATTATGGAGAACCATGTACACCATATAACTACTTGATTTATATTATCCAAGTTCAATACTCCAAATATAAATATAAATTTCAAAAATATAAAATTCCAAAATTGATCTTTTATACGCTTGAATTTATTTATTTTTCGATTAGTTAAAGAGAGATTTTATATATTCTAAGAACTTACTTGTCTTTCTAGAGCCCTCAATTTTCCAAAAAATAAATACTGCAATATTTTACTAATAATAATAAGAACACAATAACAAAAATTTACCAAAACCTTCAAAAATAAATTGTAAAATACTACATAAAAAAAATATCAGGGCTAATAATTTTTTTTTACCCAAACACACCAAGGCTCATTCATAATTTCATTATAAGCTAATTCAAATAAGTTTTCCGATTCGAAAGGAACATTGGTCTTATTTTGGTTGACTTTATTTGTGTCATTCCTTTCATTTCTAATGTCATGAATTAATTTATTCGTATAGATAATAACTATAAACAATAAACTAAGACTGAATAAGCAATAATGCTTGAGATTTGGTATTGGTAATTTTTTTAAAAATATTAACATTTATTAATAAAATGTTTATTTAACAAAATCTGATTGTAAAAAGAAAAAATCAATTTCATTTAAGAATTATTTTTGACTTTGCTTAAAGAAAATGATTTACTATTAAGAGAATAATTATTAAGTGACAAATATTCAATCTTTTTTATTAAATAATTTTATTATTTTAAAACAATAATTTATGTTAAAATATATTAAAAATTTATTGCGATTATAACAAATAAATTGTTGAATTCTATAAACAAAAAGAACGAATCTTGTGTAATTTTGCAATGTTTTGATGTTCAAAATATCTTTTTGGTTGCAATACTTCCTGCAAAAAAAATACTTCAATTTTTAGTCTGGTTTCAAATATACTAAAATTTAAAATATCGAATTTTTATTTTAACGGAAACCTTTAAATTATGTAAAAATTTTTGAATATCTTCTAACTCTTCTTTAGAATAAAAAAAAAGGTTAGGAATACCTTTTTCCGATTTATGAAAATTTATTAAATTTAAATGGTGATAAATTAAGGACTTTGACAAAGTAACTTCAACTACATTTGAATCCTCAAGATCAATTGAAGGAGTTGTGTTAACATTCGAAAAAACAATTAGACAGATTGATACCAAAGCAAAATAATAATAAACTTTATCATTTTTACTCGAGAACTTCAAACAGCCTTTATTATTATAATATAAAGTGTAGTTAAAAATTTTTAATGAATTCACAATAACTATTCTACAATTTAATTAACTTTTTTATCATTTCTTTAAAATTTTCTTTCAACATCGCTATTTTTGTTTGGTCTTAAAAAATATTACTTAGCTTTTTTTTTAATTTAAAATGACTATGGATCAAAGCAATTTAATATACATTTCAATAATAATTCTGATTACAAAAGCTAAATAAAAAAGAGTAGCTCGTAAAATATTCTCATTCATTACGAAGATAAACTAATAACCTTCTTGGTATATTTGAACTCCATCCAAAGACACGGCCAACTGTGCTATCACTTGCTTCTGGAAGAGTCGATTTGATTTAAAAAACAGTTTCCTTTTTATTTATTCTTTAATGAAGTCATTGTAAAGCTATTGAGTTTTTGGTCGAAAATCAACAATCGAGCGAAAATTCTGAATTAGCTTTTTTTAAAATCTTTAATTTTAAAAGAGAATTTTTCTTTTTTCAATTCGACTTCATCAGCAATTCTTAATTTTGCGTCATTTATCATTTTAAAGCATAAAAACTTTTTTGATAAACAAAAAATCAATGAATAAAATATGATGTTTTGTTCGAAAAATAGCGTAACGGTTTTTAATATTTAGTTAATACTTAATAATACGTCGAGGTGAATGTTATAGACCATCATTTTTGTCAAAAATTTATGAATATGTCTCAATTGTTTGTTTTTAATACGAAACTTTTGTAGTGATTTAAATAAAAGGTCTGAAATTTCGATTTAAAAAAAAATACTGTTGCCTTGGTAACTTTCATTTTTTTCTAAAGTCTCAATACTTTGAAATATTTTTTTATGTTCTTCAACTTAAAATTATAGAAAGTCAAATCAAAATGTCAGTTTTAAATTTCGAGGACCTATGAAAAATTAATAGATGATTTGTTGTGAAACTAACATAGAAATACAACCTGAGGGCTTGTTTCCTCAAAATTTTAGTCAAAAATCTATTTGTGTTAAAAATGAAAAAGAGATAAACTTGGTTCATTTAAACGAGAATCGAATTGTATACGAAGAAGATTTATCTGCAGAAAATTTAGATTTAAAAGCCGCTAATATCGATATAAGTTCAGAAATCATTAGTCAGCAACCTAAAAGCAAACCTCATAATTTTGAAACTGATCAACTGAATGATAAAATTCAAATAAAAAAATTTCGCGAAAGCAGCAAAAAAAATAACTTTTTGAGTCTGAATTTTTCGAGCATTCAATCTTTGGTTGAATCTAATTTTTTTGAAAAAAAAATTGATAAAAATATTAATTATTTAAACGGGATTGACACATTTGGTTTAAAAATAACGTATAAAAATTATTTATCGACCAAAGCAAAACAAGAAAAAAAAATTCTTCCTCTTTTGTTTTTTATTCATGGAGTTGGTGGAAGTTCGGTCACTTGGAAGCATCAATTAAAATTTTTTGGTGATTTAGGATTTGAAATAATTGCATTGGATTTGATTGGTCATGGAAAAAGTACCAAAAGTAAAGACAAAAATGATTATACTTTTGGTGAAATTTGCACACATGTTCTAAAAATATTTGATATCTACGCCAAAAATGAAAACGTAATTATAGCACACAGTTACGGATGTTCTTTTGCCGTTTATTTATCGCAAGAAAGATATAAGCTAATTAAAAAATTGGTTCTCATTTCAGGAGGTCTACCTTTTCCATTAAGTAATATATTCATTTATAAAAAATATAAATTTTAATAATTTTTTTCTTTTTTTAAAAAAGATTATCAAAATTTCTTTTTAGATGCACCCTTAATATTTTTTAAATGTATAAAGCCTTTTGTAAATTGTCATTTTTATTGGTAAATTTAACTAGTTATATTTTTGCTTACTTTTTTTTTAAATTTTATTCAAATGATTTATTTATTCAAGTTCCGCATTTGGTCAAAATTACCAAGATAATTATTTAGAAGCGTTTAAAATATCAGCTGAAAGTTTATTCTACACAATGAAAGGCCAATATTGGCACCCAATTTTCAAAAAAGATAAATACTTTAAGGACCAAAAAGTTTTATTAATAGAAGGAGAAAATGATAAATTTGTACCTTATAAAGATGCATTTGAAATGTTCAAGGTAAATTGATTACTAATTGTGTTTTTTTTTTAATTAATCTACACTTAAAACTTTACTTAAGGGTTTAGATAATTCTTATTTGATTCAAATAGAAGAAGGGTCACATATGATTTTATTAGAAGAGTCAGATGTTATAAATAAACTTATACTTTTGTTTTTAAAAGATCCATGAATTTTTTTTACTACAATAAACTATTTTAATATCTTTCTCTTAATTTAATTATTAAAATAACGGAATAGTTTGTAAAAAAGCGCTATCTACCGAATACTTTGATTTAAAAACCAGTACTAAAAATTAATTTAATTTTAAAATTAAGATCAAATTTAGCCAAAATTACTTATTAGTGTACTAAAATAAAAATTTACTAAGAAATAATTTAATTAAATAAAATTTAATTTTTACTTTTTATTGATATTTTTTTTTAAATTAAAATATGGACGAAAAAAATTATCAATTAATGACACATTTTGTACCGAAATCTTACGTAGACCAAGCTCAACAAGTACACAATTCCAATAAGAATAAGATAAGAAACTTACTCGAAAAGGTAAAAAATTCAAATCAAGAAAAATTGAAATAATATTTGAATAATTTCAAATTTATTTAAAAAATAAATTATAAGAGAAAAATTCCTGATAAAGGATGGTCTAGTGAACTAATTGAGCTATTACTAAGCGAATTTTCTTCGATGGATAGCAATAATTTCGACGATAGTTGTGGACTTGGCGAAAGAGAAGGTACAAGAAAAAGATTAATGAAAATTTCAGATTAAAAATACTTTATATAATAATTTTTATATTTTTAGGAAGGATATTTTCAAATTTAGTGTTAACCAGAAATTATAATTTCTCTCATGGAATAGGCCGTTCTGGAGATTTAGCCGAAGTTCAGCCCAAAGCTATCGGTTCAAGTGTTCTTAATAAGCTTACTAATGAATTGTTACTTGACCTTTTAAAAATTAGCGGTATTTGTAAAAATCAATTTGAAAATTCATTGACTCTTTTTATTTTAATAAATATAGGCCTTACAAATGTGTCTAGTTGCATTGTTTGTCCAATGGCAACAGGAATGTCGTTGGCCTTTTGTATGATGTCTATTAGACAAGACAAGCATAACGCTAAATATGTCATAATGCCTAGAATAGATCAAAAGTCATGTATTAAATCAATTGCTTGTGCTGGTTATACAAATTTAAAAATATTTAGAATTTGTTATATTTTAATTTCTCCGTTTTAATAAAGGTTATGAGGCGATCATTATTGAGCCTTTAAAGGTAGGAGATGAATTAGTTACTAATTTAGATGAAATTGAAAAAAAGATTAGCGAATTAGGTTCCGAAAGTATAGCATGCATTTTATCAACAACAAGTTGTTTTGCTCCTAGAGGACCCGATAAGTAATTTTGCGATTTAATAGTTAAAATCTAAAATTTCAATACTAAAAAATTGTTTAAAAGAGTTGAAGAAATTGCATCATTATGTTTAAGAAATAACATTTTCCATTTGATTAATAACGCTTATGGACTTCAATCAACTAAGCTTACTCATATAATCAATCAGGTATTAATTTAATTTTCTTCAAGTAAAAAAAAATATCTATAATGTTGAATAGGCGATGAGAACTGGAAGGGTTGATGTGGTTGTTCAATCAACTGACAAAAATTTGATGGTACCAGTAGGTGGTGCGATTTTGGCTGTATGTGAAAAAAAAATTCTAAAGAAAATAACTGAATTTTATCCTGGTCGTGCCAGTTTTTCTCAATCTTTAGATGTACTGATAACAATGCTTTCAATGGGAAGCGATCAATATCGCAGTTTATTAAAAGAAAGAAAAGAATGTTTTGCTTATTTGAAAAGCGAAATTCAAAAATTAGCCGAAAAATATAATGAAAAAGTTTTAGAAACTCCTAATAACCCAATATCAATAGCATTTACATTGAGTGAATTTGGTTCTGATCCAAAAAAGTTAACTGAAATAGGTTCCATGCTTTTTACAAGGCTAGTTTCTGGAGTTAGGTATAGATCAATATTATAAATTTATTTTAGATTAATTTTTATTTATTGTTTTAAAGAGTGGTAGTACCAGGTGACAATAAAATTGTCGTAGCTAACGGTCCATTGTACAAAAATTTTGGGTCTCATTCTAATTCAACAGACAAAGCATATTTCACAGCAGCCGCAGCTATCGGTATCAAGCAAAGTGATATTGATTTATTTTTAAAGCGATTAAGTAAAATTTTCGAATCTGTGAGCCATTCAAAAGAAAAAATATTTTAGTTTTATATTTTTTCAAGCCTTTTTTTATTTTGTAAGATATCTATTTTTTTTTACATTGAGATTTTCTAAAATCGTTATCCGTTCTAATTAAAAAATAAATTTTTTAAAATTTATATTTGAATTTATTTTTACGATTCAATATGCTTTTTCCCTCTTAAAATTTAACCCGTTGAAAATTTACCCCTATTTGTCGGTCGATTGAAAGAACCCTGTATTGATTTAGTTGACCTCTGTTGACCTATTGGTCATTTTCTTAAATATTTACCGTAGTGCACCGTAATAAAGCCACGGTATAAATATTAGTCTTCATATTTTGGACCATGGTCCAGGCTCCTAAAAAAGCCAAATTTTTAGTGTAGACCATGGTATATTGCATGAAGACTAAATTTTATACCAGATTCAATTTAAAACTTTATTATCACTGGTCCAAAAAAAAAGATGGTTATATGAGATCTCCTAGTCGATTAAAAAAAGTTTTGAACATTATGGCTTAGTTGATTGCTCAAATTTGCATCGTGTTTTAGACAAGTTAATGCACGAAAAAATTAGAATGAACGAATATCTTGACGATGATAATGAGAGCGTTTCTAACGATTTATTTGAAGAAATAAATGAGCTAGAAAATGAATCAAATGAAATAAGTGAATAATAACTAGTGAATATAAATATTTTTATTTATTTTAGCGAAATAATTTTTATTAATTTTTTTAATCCGGTACAGTAAATTATTAAATAGTAATAAAATATCCGGTACAGTTTCAGTTATAGCCCATGTAATTAAAAAGTTATTCATATTTTTTAATTCGTTTCTTGCTTGTCTTATAACCTTAACTTGTTTAACTGTTATAAACTCTAATCTCTTTGCAGAGTGATTTTTGTTGATCAAAAATTTTAACTTGCCCTGTTTAATGAACTTTTAAATTTACTTGCTTAAACGGTTAAAAACTAAAAACCAGGTTTTAAAAGATGGGCCTATAATTAGGGTCGAAATAACATGGGATTGATGGTACGTAGGGCGAGGTACAAAAGTTGGTTTTTGGGTTTTAGTGTGTGCATCTCTTTGCAAGGGAAAGCGGTATAAAAATGTGTAATAATAATTTCAAAATGACATATTTTTATCAGGATGTTTCCATTTAAAAAAATAATTGAACAGTATGCTTTATAATTGATAAAAAAAAAATTCATATCGATTTATATTTTGAATTTTAAATATTTTATTAACTGACTTTAAGGTTTCAGGTTACTATTAATTGAATGTTTAGAATAAAAACAAAAATAACGATATATTATTTATTTTAAGTAAAACAATGATATAATATAAAACAAGATTAAAAAATACTCTTTTTTAAGGATTTAATGAGAAAATGAACCAAAACGAAATATTTAAAATTAAAAGAAAAATAAAGTATTTTACCGTTTTCATTTAGTCTTTTGTGTCTCGATTTGAAATAAGATACTTATTTAACTAGAAATAGATAAACAAGCATTTTATTGTAAAAATAACTTAAAAAAATATTAAGATTTTTGCAATGAATTAGCCAGCCTTTAAAAAAAAATTGACTTTTATAAATCAATCAAATTAATTGTTTTTGAAAAAAATATTTACCATTCCATAGCTTCGTCAAGACCAGTACCTTTTGTTGCCGATGTTTTAAAAATTTGATATTTTCTATTTTTCAATGATGGCAATCCTAATGAGTTGGCTACTTCTGACGCAGTCATAGCACCTTCAATATCTTGTTTATTTGCAAAAACACACAATACTGCATTCTTTAATTCATCCTCCTAAAAATTACATTAAAATTGTCTTTTTTTGAATATTTTTTTTACATTGTTTAATTTAAGAATACTTCAAGCATGGCAAATAATTCAGTTTTTGAAATACCAATTCTATCCCTGTCCATACTATCCACAACATAAATTATGGCGTCAGTATTCGAATAATAACATCTCCAATAAGGTCTTTAATTAATTTTTTAAATTCAATTCAATCCAAATAGACAAAAAGAGAGTACAGATTAAGCTTAATATATTTTACCTAATACTTGTTTGGCCTCCCAAATCCCAAACTTGAAATTTTAAATTTTTATAATTGACCGTTTCAACATTAAATCCAATTGCTTAAATGTATATTTATTTTAAATTATCGAAAACTTAAATATATCTTGGGAAAAGAAATACTTGGAATGGTAGTTACTACTTCACCGACTTGTAATCTATATAAAATAGTTGTTTTTCCTTTTCGAAAACTAATTAGAAAAAGAATTTTTTCTTAAAGAATTTTTATTTTGAAAGAGTTTACCTGCTCCGTCAAGACCCAAAATAAGAATTCTTCTTTCTTTACTTCCAAACCATTTTGAGAACATACTCATAAAACCTCCTTTTAAAGTAATAAAGTTTTGTTTAGAATTTTTTTATTGAACAAATAAAATCAATCATTTACCCATTTTCGTAATTATTAAACTTCAAGGAAACAAAAGACTACTCCAACAAAAATGAGAGACAAAAATAAATTATTTGAATTTTTTCGTAAAATATTTTGAAAAGTATGAAAACACGTAGTCGTTATAGGAATCTTGTAGAAATAAGTGACTAAATTACTCCTATTGCATGAAGCAGTATTGAAATTATTTTTCGTTGAAAATTATTCATATTTATTATTTTAATTTTATGCATTAATCAAATTTAAGTTGAAAATTTTCAAAAAAAGACAACTTTTTATCAACTCCCAAAAGGTTTTTTTTTATACTTATCATCTTCACTTTAAGGTCTTTTTATTTACATTTTTTGATAAAAAAGGAATTTTCATCAACATCTCATTTTTAAGATATTTGATATAATATATAATATTCCATCACTTCGCAATCTTTGATCATCAAGCTTTAAAATGACTCAACACGTTGATTAATTAGGTTTAATCAAATTCAAAACAAAAATATATTTTTATGATGATATAAAAGGATTTTTCAAGAGTTGAACAATTTAGTTTCATAATTTTTCACTTCAAAAAAGATCAATATAAGCCTATTACTAATAGGCTATTAGTGATTTTCAATTATTTAGCCTATCTTTATATCATTGTTGATAGTACATAATTTTTGATCAAAATTAGTTAATCATTTTTAAATCGATTTAAATAAGCTTTTAGAATCCTAAGTCTTTAACGGTTCGCATATTCATTTTGTAAATTTCAAAAAAAAATTATTTAATTTTTATTTTTAAGTAAGTCAAATGCAATTTTTTTCATCAAGTTTAAAAGTAACAAAATGTTTATTTGAACTAAAACTAAATAAAAACTGAAAAATTTTGCTAAGACTCAGTTTTAAATAAACTTAAATAAGTAGTCAAAAATTCATAATTGTTTTTTGGTTAAATTCTTACCAAATATGGTTGATCAATAGAATATTTTTTTCTTTGAAAAATGATTTTATTTTATATGGTTTTTAAAACCTTTAAATAATTTATAAATCATAGAGCTTAAACAAAATATGAATATAAACTTTAAGCTTTACCATTTATGGAAAAACTTTTTAAGCTCTTTATAAAAATTCTACAAATAAAACTTAAAATTTGTACAAATATGTTTTTCGTTAATTTTATTATTATTATTATTCGTCTATAAGAAAAAAAATATCGATAAGGGTAGAATCTTTACTTAAAGATAAATCTCTATTTTTTGTTGTTGTTGTTGTTGTTGTTGAGATAATCAAAATCGAGTAAGAATATAAGAATTTATTCATAATAAGGCCATAATTAATCGTTTCTAAATTTCAACTGGAATAATTCTAAATAAAGTAATATTTTTAGCTTGTAAAAAAGTTCAATCGAGTAAGTTTATTAGCAAAAAGAATTTTAAGATATGGGAAAATAGAAATATAATTCTTTAAGAAAACGGTTTTGAATAAAATTAAGATCCTTAATTTATTCGCATTCGTTTATCTCTAGTATTTTTTTTGTTGAAACAACCTTATATGTACAAAAAAGAGAAAAATTCAATTGGAAGTTTAAGGCATAATTATCGAATTTAGCTAAGAAGCTTTAGCTCATTGATTGTTTTATTTTATTTTTTATATAAATAGAGAATCATTTTTGATTTTAACCTCATTCAAATTGATCATTTCGGTGATAAAAGAAGAAAAAAAGCTAATTCTTTAAATTCTAAATTTTAAAAGCCTAAAACAAAAATGTGTGACGACGAAGTAGCTGCATTAGTTGTTGATAACGGTTCCGGTATGTGCAAAGCCGGTTTCGCTGGTGATGATGCTCCAAGAGCTGTATTTCCATCAATTGTTGGTAGACCAAGACATCAAGGTGTCATGGTTGGTATGGGTCAAAAAG
>NTPY01000759.1:117605-144615 GCA_002922825.1 Brachionus calyciflorus
GCCTATATATTCTTAATTTCGAGTAAATACGGTATCGTAATAACTTGTATAGAAACGCATTGCATTGTAACCTAAAATTTTAACAATTAATGCACCTTAAAATAAAATAATTTTTAAATGTTTACTAAATATTTGTAACCTAATAAACAGTATACAGTACTTCTCAAAAGTTTAAGACACTATCGTTTTTTTGCAATAGGTCGTAGATTTAGGCAAAAATTATTAGGGTTATTGTTTTGAGCTTCAAAAATCTTTTTTTTATTGTTATTAGACTATTTTTCGGCTTAAAACTTCAAATCTACGCTAAAAGGCGGTTTAATGTCTTTACAGCCCACTTGATGCTCAAAAAAATAAAAAAACCAAAGTGCCCGAAATTGATCAATTTGGTACTTAAACATAAAAAAATAGGAGCTTTTGGCAAATCTTAGTTATTTGAGTTAAAATTTCTACATGTCTTAAATTTATGAAACAATTAAATTTAATGAACATTTTAAGGTTTATTTTAAATGTATTGCTTTTTTACAGACACGACAGCTATCTCCGGTTTTAACTCATGGAATTATTAAAAATAGTCTGATAACAATAAAAAAAAGTTTTTCGGACCTTATCAAAACAATAATCCTAATAATTTTTGCCTAAATCTACGACTTATTGCAAAAATAAAATAGTGTCTTAAACTTTTGAGAAGCACTGTATAAATAACTTTGTTTTGATTATTTGTAAGTTTTGTCAATCGCTTTATAAAAAGATTTTTTTTTCGCATTTATGCTTAAAATTTTGTTTTCTATTCATGCATTTGTTTGCAGACGCGGTAAATAAGCGACAATTAAAAATAAAACAATTTAATGGAACAAAATCTATTCTCTATTGGTAAAACTTTTAAACAATTATCGTTCTTAATTGTGATTTTAACCAAGTTCCTCTAGGAAACTACTTTAAAGAAATCGAAAAAGTTCAGCGCAAAGCAAATAAATTAATCACCGACTAACGAAACATAAATTACAATCAGAAATTAAAAAAGACGATTATAAAAACAAAAAGGTTATGTAGCAATCTTATGCAATAAATGATAATAATTATTATAAATATAATCTAATATAATAATAATCGATGAATTTAAGGGTTAGATGTCATGACCAAGTTTTAATTTTAGAAAGAATAAAATATTGTAAGCCAACATTTAATATTTTTCAATTGGGTTGTTAATGTATAAAACTAGTTGCCGAGAACAGTCTCAAATCAAAACTGGATCCATGATTTTTGAATATTATTGTTGCAAATGCTATAATCCTTTATGGCTCTACTTTGTGGTTGAGTTTATATCACTACTACTAAAGACTGGTGAATAATCAAAAATAAAAAAAAAAAAGTTATTCTAATTATTTATTGAAATAAAAATTAAAAAAAAATTTTCATAAATAAAGAATAAAAATTATTTATTTATTAATGTTCGTCTGTATGCACCAGTTTTTCAATGTTATTTAAAATTGATTGGATTTCCCCATTTTGTTCAACATTAATTTTACTTGTGTCAAAATTCATTGTCATGGCTAAGTCTCTTACCTTAAAATTTTTTATTTGTTAAAAGTTTAAATTAAATGCTATTAATGTTAATTTTACATCTTTAAAATTAGTTAAACAACTTCTCAAAAGAGAAAGCAAATGATATACTGATTTGGCCTGGACTTTTAATTGATTAAATCTTTCCAACAACATACATCCCAATGAAAGAGCATTCATTTCATCGATTAATTTTTCTAAATTGTGATTAGAAATCAAATTATAAAGGGCTGAAATAGCTGCTTCAAAAATGCATTTCTCAATATCGTTCTCTAATTTTACATGAGTGTAATTAATTAAATGTTTAAACATTTGATCTTGATGATTTGTATCCAAAAGGTATTCACACACTTTTTTATGAATGCACATATTGCTTATCTTGATAAAACAAAAAAACTTAAACTTTGAAAGTTCTTTTAAAATTATTTAAGAAATTACAAATTGCAGCGATGAATTGACTAGATCATTCGATTTTGGATCTTCTAAATGAGTTACAAAAACATTCACAAAAGAACATTCTTTAATGATTAGTTCAGCAACTTGTTCGTTTAAGGATAAATTTTGTAAAATTAATAGAATTTTTTTTCTATGAATATCATCCTTGACCAAATTGAAATACATATCAACTTTAGAAAAATAAAAATTATTTTACTTCAAATTCAAAAAAATATCCACTTGATTGAAATTATTATTTAACAAAAAAATTGTTTTACTTATTTCAATCAAAAGGATTTTAATAATATGAAAAAAAAAATTACATAAAAGTTTTAGATGTGAATTTGAAATAGCATTCTTTTCTTTTTTATGACCAATAAAATTTTGTATTTCAATAAACAAATCTGTTTCGTAATTGTTTAATAGACTATTCGATTTACTATGGTTCAATAAATCTTTAAAATCATCTTTTAGCTTAAAAATGTAACATTAAAAAATAAACTTAAATGAAATTTGAAACAAAAGATATAATTTACATCATTTTCGAAAAGAATTAATGTTGTCGAAAGTTTAACTTGATCTGGTTCTTTTTTATCGAAAACTTGTTTCGAAACTTGTTGCATCATAGAAGTTCCTGTTTTATGCTGATGAATTGGATCAGCGGCTTGTTCTAATAGAGGTCTAAGCATTGGACCAATTGGTCTTTTTTTTAAAGTTAAATATTAGATTTTTATTGAGATTTTTGAAATAATAATAAATTGTATTACGAATTGAGTACTTCTTTTGGTAGATCGATAATGTGCTGTGGTATCGATTTTCCAACTAAAATATTTGACAACTCATTTGAGAAATTATTACAATTATGATCTAGTAAATTATATGTGCCAATTCTTTAAGAAAAAAAATCAAAAATGTTTAAAATAAATTTTGTTTTTTGATTAATTAATACTTAAATGTTGTCTCTCTCAATTGATTTATAATTTCAAGAAATTCGTCTTCTTTCAATTCAGTTTTTCCTAAATGTAAAATTTCATCAGGATCGCCTAAAATTGTTGCTTTCTAAAGTAAAATTTTTTTAGAAAAATAAAGCTTTGATATTTTTTATTTTAAAGAATTACGGGCAAACAACATGAAATACCGTCGCTTCCAAAATACCATTCGTTTTCATAGGCAACTATACCTGTATGCCAAACACCATCAAAATGTTTACCTATTTGCCAAAGATTGACGGTTAAGGAAATTTTAAAATAAAAAGAGGCAAAAAGAATTATTACCTAAAAACATAGCACTGAATCGTTTGGCCATTCCTTTGGACAAATCATAAACATGTAAATACAAATCACTCATTTTTGTTTTTTACAATTTCTAAATAACTTTTTATCCTAGAAACTCTTTTAATTGAGTTTTTTATTTTGTTCTAGTTTTTTCTAGAAATTTTCTTTTTAAATATTCACAAAATATTTCAAAATTATAAAAAATAAACGTATATTAATGAAAATGTGAAATTAATTCTTATAAATTAATATAAAAAAAACATAATATTCTAATTTATTGACAATTCCTGTTTTGCAAAAATTTAATATTACCATTTTTTCATTAGATTAGCACACAAATTTCGAAATGATAAGGTAGCTTAGAATAAAAACTTGAATATTGTTAAAATGTCTCTCTATCTCAGTAAAAATCGTATTTGCTAATTTTTTGTCCTGTCTATGTGTATTCGACAACTTATCAAGATAAAATCCATTTAGATTATTTCTACATACAGTGATTCTTATATAAATGTAACGTCAACCGTCAACCGTAACTTTTGACAGTAACCGTAACCATAGCTCAAACATCTTAAAATCGAAAATTACTACTAATTAACACGGTTTTCGGTTACGGTCACGGTCAAAAGTTACGGTTGACGTTACGTATATATAAGAACCGCTGTATTGAACACAATTAAAATTATTAAATTTTCTGAAAAAATTTTACTTTATGGTTCAAGATTAAGGTTCCGAAAATGCAAAACGTCCACACTATCTTCAGATATAGTTTTCGACCTAAAAATCATAATCTACATGTATGAAAACCAAATTTTTAGGGAGGGTCACATTTTTTTATCTGAAATTTTGTAAAGTATGTATTATTCCAAAGCAAAAATATCAACAATTTATATATAAATTATTTTAGAATTACACATTTTGTGAAATAGAATAAAAATCTCTACCAGAAAATTAAGTTATTTTGTCGAAAAAAAAATTTAAAGTAGAAAAAATTCGGTAATAAAGCAAAAAAATGCCTATTTTTCAGTATTTTTTGTATCTGGTCAGTGGGAACCCTCATGACACATATCGAATTATATATTTTCTGAAAATAGAAAAAATTCTGAACAAATTGTGGGTTTTAGTTTTTTCAATTTCAATCATTCAAAATAAAACGAAAAAAGATAAATTTATGAAAAAAAGACAAAAGCTACGTTTTATTGATGTTAATTCAATTTTTTTTAATTTTTTTCTTGTTTTTTAAATTTTTAAACAAAGAGTTATTTTTTTTAATGAAAAAAAAATTAACAATATTTTTTACCGTTAATGTGTATAATCGTCGATAATTGAGGCACAAATATTGCAAAAAAAACATCATTTTCGTGTTCATTTTCGATATTAACGACAAGCCTTTATAGCATTTTGAAATCCAATGTTCGATATATAAGAATATGTCATTAATACTGAGTCCTCGTTATTTGTGGCATGTTCTTAATATCTTATAAACATCTTACAATCAGACAATACCTTATAAACATCTTCAAAACTGAGTTTTTTGGAACTCAACTTATCATTCACCCACTCCGAAGCTGTTTTTCTAAAAACAACTTAATAAAAAGCTCTTTTGAGGGTCTCGTGAATAAAATAAAATGAAAAATCATAGTCTTACCCAAAATTACGAAACTTGTAAATAAACTTAAAAAATTCAAAAATATATAAAAAATTTCTTTTTTTATTTAGTCTTAAGCTAAGTATAATTATTTTGGAAAACTATTTAAGGTCAAAACTCAAATAGAAGCGCCCGCAAATAGAAGAGCGGATCTTGTATTTGAGGCAAAAAATATGTCTTATTCGAATAAAAATAAAAGAAAAAAAATGATTCAAATCAAGACAATTTAGAAAAAGTTTTTGCAAAAAAAAACACTAACGTGAAGTTTTTTAAAACTAAAACTTTTAAAACATATAAAACTTATTATGTTTTATGAAAAATAAAACAAAATTATTTTTGATAAAACATTTTAAAACATAAAATTCTAGATACATGTTGAATTTAAATATCAAGTTTTATGACATTTTTTTATTGGTTAAAATTTTTAAAACATATTAATCTTTACTCTATTGAATATTTTTAGGCTTTGAATCCACTTTGGGATTTTATAAACAAATTTTATCGATTCTAATTTCGTTTTGAGATTATTTTACTTAATTGAAGCAAATTATAAGAAATAAAGCGAAAAATCAATTTGTGAATTATAAGTAGAATTTAAAAGTCTTAATCAACTTTTATTCTTATCATTTTTTATTTTTCGCGCAAAAAAATTTTTCGTTAAAATAAAATTGTTCTAATTTTGAGGACATTAAGACAGTATATAAGTTTATATAAGTTTTGCAACATAGTATTCTAATTTTTAATAAGATATTTTTTAAGATAAAATAAGAAACTCCTTCAGTTTGTTAATTTCAAAAATACAAGCATTTAAAAAATACGGGTTTGTCCTTATCTGAAATCTTTCATTAAAAAATAAAAGCGTTGACGTAAAATCACTACTGTAAGTAGTAGTAAAAATGAATATAAGTGTTTGGTAAATTTTTTGGAAAGTAAGTGAGCAGGGAAAAGAAAGATCTTTTTTTTTCTTTTCCTAGGAATTCTTTATCAACTAACATTGATGAACTGAATTAATTTAAGTTTTAAAAATTTTAACCAATAAAAAAATGTCATAAAACTTGATATTTAAATTCAACATGTATCTACAATTTTATGTTTTAAAATGTTTTATCAAAAATAATTATGTTTTATTTTTCATAAAACATAATAAGTTTTATACACTGTAAATATTTTAGGTGGAAATTTTTTCACATATATGCGATTTACAAAGTTAACCACATATATGTGTAAAACTAAATGAGAAAAAAATATCTCATATATGAGTCTACAAAAGTCACATAAACGAGTAATTATTTTCTCATATATGAGTAAAAAAAGTCAAATAAATGCGTAATTATTTTCTCATTTTTTGAAGCCGATATCTCACTCACTCTCCTTTTTCTGTTTTTTATTTAGTAACGGATAAATTAAAAAAATTAAAAAATTTATAATTTCATCGAATTTTATTTAGAGAAGATTTAAAGAAATAAATAAAAAAAAATTAAAAATACAAATAATATAAAATTTTTAAGACTATAATAAAAAAAACATCGACTTAAAAATTAAAAAATCATAATACTTTTAATTTAATTAATTTTAAAAAAGTGCCGCTTAAAAAAAATTAATTGATAAAAAAATGAATATAAATCAAATTAGAATTATTTCAATTTTTAAAACATATATGTTTTAAAAGTTTTAGTTTTAAAAAACTTCACATTAGTAAAAAAAACTGCGTCCAACACAAATTTTCAACACACAATTTAAAAAAGAAAATATTTTTTGGCTGCGTACAACACTTTTTTTTATTTTCTATCACACAAAATAAAAAAAGTATACTGACTGTCAAAAATGTGTGCTGAGTTAAAAAAAAATTATTAAAGTAAAAAAAAAGACTTTTTGAAATTGGCCTTTTAATCAGTATTATTCACATTATAACAATAAATTAAGCGCTTTTTTTGGCACTTAAATTAGATCATTCTCTTAAGTTATCTATCTAAACATTAATAAATCTCTTATGAAAATCATTCTAATTTTAAAAAAAAATAAAAAAAAAACAAATGTATAATCACAATTTTTAACCTTGGATTGAACCAGAATTATCAGCAAGGAAGTTTTCCGAACTGCTATTTGAATGATTATTATAACTTTAACTCAGGTTATTACAGGTTATTGATTTATTTTATTCAGCAAACATTTGGAACACTTTTTTTATTTTGTGTGATAGAAAATAAAAAAAAGTGTTGTACGCAGCCAAAAAATATTTTCTTTTTAAAATTGTGTGTTGAAAATTTGTGTTGGACGCAATCAATCTCATATTCTATATATATATATTCTTTTTTTTTCTTTTTTCTTTGCTTATTCGAGTCATATCTCATCGAAAAATTTTCGAATAAAAGAACATGAAAAAAAACCGGTCTGACCGGTAATACGGTTATTTCCTAATGATTTGATATAGAAATTTAAATTTTTTTATTATCCCAAATTTTAAAAAATTAATAAGTCTTCTTAAAATTCAATATAGAAATAAAATTTTAACTTGATTTAATCTATATTAAGACAAAATAATTGATATCTAAAATATTCTTAAACTGTTGGTAAACAAGACTGAAAAAAAAACTTAAAATTAATTTATTTATTGCCTCTACATGTGAAGGATAAATTATTTTTTTTATTAAAGCATTTTGAAGCAAAACTTAATATTTTTTCTACTTTTGAAAAAATTTTGAATAAATTATATCATGCATTTTTAAAAAATAATAAATTTAAAAAATTAAAATAACCCATGATTTAATATCCTTTTTAATCATTTTTTTAGAGATTAATTAAACATGGCGGACTCAGCAGCTGCTCCAGCCGAAAGAAAAGGCAGAGATGGATTCAAAGGTGGATTCGGAGGTGAACGTGGTGGAAGAGGCGGTAGAGGTGGCCGTGGTGGTAGAGGAGGTAGAGGTGGTCGTGGTGGTGCCGGACGTGGTGGTAAAGAAGAATCAAAAGGATGGCAACCAGTAACCAAATTAGGCCGTTTGGTTAAAGAAGGAAAAATAAATTCATTAGAAGAGATCTACTTGTTCTCTTTACCAATCAAGGAGGCTGAAATTGTTGATCGTTTCGTTGATCCATCAGTCCTAAAGGATGAAGTCTTAAAAATCAAACCAGTACAAAAACAAACTCAAGCTGGTCAACGTACTCGTTTCAAGGCTATTGTTGCTGTTGGTGATAACAATGGTCATGTTGGTCTTGGTGTTAAAGTATCAAAAGAAGTTGCTACTGCTATTAGAGGTGCCATCATTTTGGCCAAATTATCAATCATGCCAGTCAGAAGAGGTTACTGGGGTAACAAAATCGGTGCCCCACACACTGTTCCATGCAAAGTTACTGGTAAATGCGGTAGTGTTACTGTAAGACTTATCCCAGCTCCAAGAGGTACTGGTTTAGTTTGTGCTCCAGTTCCAAAGAAATTATTGACCATGGCCGGTATTCAAGATTGTTGGACGTGTTCAAGAGGATCTACTGGAACTCTTGGTAACTTCGCCAAAGCCACATTTGCTGCTATTACCAACACTTTCAGCTATTTGACTCCAGATTTATGGAAAGAAACTGTTTTCCAAAAGACACCATACCAAGAGTATTCTGATTTTTTGCAAAATTTCGAAAAAAAATCAAGCATTAAAGCCTAGAATATTTCTTTGTTTTTAATGAAATAAAGATTTTCGAAATAATTTTTTTATACTTTTTTTTGATAGATCTTTTTCCCTAAATCCAAAATTAAACTTCAAGATTTTTTTACTGTTTTTTTTGACAAACACTTTTTCAAACAAAGTATTCAAAACAGTATAAATAAGAATTATTTGCTTAATATAAATACTTCAGCCCTAAAGGATGAACTGTTAATACAAAACAAATCATTTTGTAATATCCGCAAGATAGAATTAATTTCATTATTTTTCTGAGACCCCATCCAATAAAAATATTCAACCTTAAAACAGTTATTAAAATTAAATGTTATTTAAAAAAAAAAGTTTTTCCTAGAAATTAAAAAAGGATACCGGCGGGTAGAAAAAAAAAATTTTCAAAAATTTTTATGTACACCTCATAAGCTTTATAATATATCAATAGCCCTGAATGTCCTTTACAAGAAAATATGGTTGGTTAACCCATAGCACCTCCCATGCTCCTTTTATACCTTCCCAAAGTTTGTATGGCAAAACTTGGCCCAAATGAGTGATGACTTTGGTACTCCATATCTATGTCTATAAACATAACTTAAATTTTTTTTTTTTGGTTATAAGGGCAAGACTTACTCTTAATTGTAATGTAATTTTTTTTTGCGTCTAACACCTTTTATTATTAGGGTTGGGTTACGAAAAAATAATTCTTTTCCGAAAATATGTCGGAATTTTCGAATCGGAACTTAAGAATCAATAATTTTCAAAGCGAATTCTTTTTCATAATTTTATTTTCGAAATTTTTTTTTCCTCTGAGGTATCAAAAAATATTTTGAAAAAAAAAATTAGATTCGAATCTATGATTTTTTTTCAAAATAAGTTTTAATGTTTCGAAACACTATTTTTTGAATTGCAAAATTATCAAAAAAAAAAGCACGAAGAAGAAAAAAATTTACTCTATCATAGACTTATGTAACTAATTTTCAAAAAAAACAAAAATAAACAGTAAAATATATTTCTTTATCTAGATTGACCACTGACATTACCCCAACTAACATTTACAAATCCAAAAGTAAAAGAATAATTTAAAATTCTGTTAAAAACTGTTTTTCAGACAAAAATATAGTCATGAAATCGTCTGAGTGTTCAAATGATTCTATTTCTGAGGTATTAAAAAATTACGTCGATTTAAAAGTAATTTTTCAAGAGAATTAAAAAAAAATTAAAAGTCTAGGACCATTGTATTTTTTTAAAGAAAAAAGCAAAATATTTCCAAAATTGGCATTAATCGCAAGATCTATTTTAAGTATTTGTGCTACTTCAGTGCCTTCCGAATCACTTTTCATTCATGCTGGTTTGAAACAGACTGACCATTTAACATAAAAAATCTGACCATTTTGAAAGAAAATTTAATAATTTTTTTTGTAATTGTTTTTATAAATTAAATTTTCAAAAATCAAAAATTTTAGTTTCGTATCCAAAAAATTTAATTTGAAATTTTTTTCAGCATTCGTAATAAATATTTTTTTTACGAAAAAATTTTTTTGTTTCACTTTAAAAAAAAAATTTCGAAAAGGCTTTAAAGTATCAAATTTTCTTCCGTAATTTTTTAATAGATATCGAATTTAAAAAATAAGTTCGTATTCTAAATTTTGAAATTATCAAAGACTACAACACATTCGTAACCCAACCCTACCTTTTATTGTTATTTCTATTTAACCATTTTTTTTGTAAAAGAGCATGCGATTTTACCCTAGAATATCTAACGTCGTTGGCTATATTTGCTTGATTTACATGAATTTAAATAAAGCTCCTATGACCAAAATATCTAAATTTCTCTTTTTAATTATGTCTAGATTCAACAAAACATGTGCTAATTGTCAATCAAGAAAAGATACGCCGTAAAAAGTACTAAGAAATCGAGTTCCAATCGTAGCTGAGTGGTTTAATAGCCTACTTTACATGATATTTTCTTTCCGAGTTTAACTGAAGATTTTAAAAAATCATAAACATTTGGAATATACCAATTGAAGCAGAAGTATGGATACACTCAAGAGAATTTTGAAGAAAATGGCGACTATATTTTTGAATATTTTGCTTAAGGAGGAGAATCTAATGAGAGTAAAAATCATATTTATATATCATATAATAAATAAAAAAAAATAAAATAAAATATATATATATATATAGATTCGCTAGGCGTTTCTTTTTTTTATGGACAATTAGCACATGTTTTGTTGAGTCGAGACATAATTTCAAATTTTTGAAAATTTTTTTTTCTATCCGCCGGTATCCATACTGAAATTTTTGAGTTTTCGTAATTTCATATCTTTAATTAAAATTCTGATTGTTCATAAACTTCTTCATCCGATACCCGAATAATAGTTTGCTTAAATTAAAATATTTATTAGTTTCTTTGGATGCTTGCTAATTAAAAGCTCGTTATAACGACAAAACTGGAGGATATTTTGAGATTTTTTCCTATGTATTAAAAAAATAGGAAAATCATAGCCATTGAAAATTTTTTTTCGAAAGTGAATTATTTTATTAAATAGACTACAGTCGAACCTCGTTCATCCGGCTCGGTTGGTTGAGTTTTTTTATGTCGGTTTATCGAAAATGCCGGAATATCGAATTAAAAATATAATGTCTTGAATCTAACTGGGAATTAGAAAACATGCCGAAAAACGAGATTTCCGGATTAACGAGGTTCGACTGTATTACCAAAATTTACTGTTAATTATTTCTCTAAAGAATATTAAAAAAGATTTCTAAAATATTTCGATATGGAATACTCGATTTTTTCTAGGAAAGGTTCTAGTTTACGAATTTAAGTTTTTGAATATTACTAAATAAGCTAGGACAAATAAAAAATAAGACTACCAGATCCTAACATATATTCTTGATTGGTTTACGTTTACCAATTTTGCAGTGTAACTTTTCTAAAAAATTTCCATAATTTACCAAAGCTTTATTTTGATGAGAATTTGGAAAAAATTAGAAATTTTGTGGCAAATAATAATTAAAATTTACTGAAATAAGCATATTTATCATTTAAACTCTAAACTACCATAATTTTTGAGCGGGCTTTCAGATTTCGAAAATTCTAACATTTTTGCACTCAAGCTCATCAAAATCTTTAAAAATAATTAAAAAAATATCGATTTTTGGATTTTTTAAATTGCTTGTCCCGTATCTTTTCTATTTTACTTTACTTTATCAAAATATTATGGCTTTTAAACCTAATAACCAATGAAATGTAGTTAAATAGGATTTATGATCACATTGTTCTTTAAATTTACATCATTATCAAAATTTTCATCAACTGCCATTTTAATTTACCAACCCTAAAATTCCGTAAAAATTGCTATGTCATCGAGTTAGGATAAAATATTTTATTCTAAGAGGTATATTTTATCTAATAATCAAAACTCGGCTAGTTTATTGACATTGATAATTAAATGACTAAAATCTTCTTTTTAGATAGAAGACCTAAAAAACAATAATAACGTATTGTCTCGATTTTAAGAACATGTCACTATAATTATAGTGACATGTTCTTAATTATCGAACACTGGATTTCAAAACGCTATAAGGACATGTCACTAATACCGAGTATTCGTAATTAGTGACATGTTCTTAAAATCGAGACAATACGTTAATTCCTTTTGCGCCTTAAGACAATTATTGTACATCATGTTTAATAATAAATTTGGCTTTTTGCTAGTACATATTACTTACTACTAAAGACAAGAAACTTTTTAAAACAAACTCTTTAAAACCTCAAAATCCGTATATACTTGTAGCATTTATTAAAATTAAATTTATTACTTGAAAATTTTGAGTCTTGATTTAAAATTTAGAAAAATTAACCGAAAAATAAATGATTTCTGTTATTCGATTAAAATCTATTAACCCTAATATTATCAACTGCTCAAAAAGTTTGTTTAATTAGAATTCGAATTAAAAATAAATAAATAAATTTTTTTCTAAAAAGATGCAATCTTGGGCACTTTGTTTTCAAGAGGCTTCATTACAAATAATGAACAAGAATGGATAAAAGAAAATAGCAAACAATTACTTGAACAAGTTAAAAAAGAAAACTCTGTTAAATTACCAATTGATCCAAAAGCACCACAACTTTACTTTGATAAATCAGAACAATTCAAAAAGTAACCATTTAGATTGATATCTTTTATTAGTTATTTAAAATTTTAATTTGAAAGGGCCAACGATGTAGTTAAGAAAATTCTCAGCCTTGAATATGCAACTAGAGTAAGCCGTAGCTTAAATTCGAATTTTTTTTTAAATAATTTTTAAAAAAATCCTTAATAGGATGACTTTAAAAGATATGAAAACAATTTAATACAAAAAAATTTTCAACGATTACCAACAGAAGGAGATTCGTTGGAAATTCAAAGTAACTAATTAATTCTTATTCTTTTTAAATCAAGTTAAATAAAAAACTTTCTTAAAAGTTGCCATGCATACTGTTCAAATTCGTCGAATGATTAGAAATTTAGAAGAGTCCAAAGGAAAAGTACGATTACTTATAGAATTACTGTAAACCTTTGCCTAATCTTTTCAGATCTAAGGTTGATCTTGAGGGTATTTCTATAAGCGTTTAATTGGTTTTGATGTCTGATAATTTTCCCATATCAATTGAGTCTAAAAATAAGTAGACTTTAGGTAGACATCAGAACACGATAAAAATTAATTAAATGACAAAATTGATAGATTTTAGATTTTATTAACTTTGTTTGTTTGCATTTCTATTAAAATTATAAAACAACAACACAAATTGATCGCTTGTTTTTGTAGAAATAACCCAAAAGTTAACTTTATTTCTGAGATTAGTCGTCAAAGGTCACGGAAATTAAAATAATATTAAAAAGCAAATTTAAAATTTAGAATAAGACAGTTGAATTCTTTCTATATCGCCAAATTCATCGTAGAGATAGATTAATGTTGGACTTGTTCTTTAAAGACAATAAACGTTTTGAATGGTTAAAAGAACAATTAGGATTAAAGAACTATCAGTTAAAAGAAACTCAACCTTACAAACGAGTAACTAGATATGAAAAATTTGTTTCTGAAGTAAAACAAACAACGCGAGAAAAACGATTACAAAAACTACAAGAATTAAAGGCTCAATTTGAAAGTCAAAAGCAATCGTTTATTGAAGAGAGAAATAAAGTTTTCGAAGAAATTCAAAGAGATATACAAGATCTAGGATTTAACGAGATTAAATTTCCCGAAATATGTAAAAATTAAATGCTTTTTTAATTCTTTATAATTTTGATAAATATTTAAAATAAACAAATAAATACCTCTTGAAAAAAAGCTTTTTATTTAATAGTTTTTTTTAACAGTTTTCCTTTTGTCTTTCAAGTAAGCCTGATCTGAATGATAATAAATTATAATTTGACATTCAAAAAAATTTTTATCAAAAGCTAATTCACGCCATTTAAGGTCTTGTGGATTCACTCTGATATAAGTACATATAACTTATTTTACATAATAATACAAGTTCATATGGTCCAATTGGGCTTTAATGATCAACTGCAGCTTTCTTTCAAGTCTTAATCAAGAAACTAAAAAACAGATAAAAACTGGGATTAGATTTTTTTTCTTGCAAATTAAACCAGAAATAAAGAGATTTTTTTTGGTACTTGTTGCCGGTTAATTTTCAACCCAATTTTGGGAGAATAAAATATTTACGAAATATTAATTTTCAAATAAAAAACAAAATTTCAAAAATAAATTTTATTGGTTTTAAAATAAAATTGCTAAAAATCTTGATTTTTTTTTACTAGAAATAAATTCGATCCGATATGTCTCTCTAGATTTTATTGAAAGCGGCAATATCAACACTTTGAACGTAATCTTCAAATTCGCATATTTTCTCTTCTAAAGTTTCAGTACTAACTTTGTCATCTTCAATGACACATTGGATTTGCAACTTTTTAACACCAAAAGCAACTGGTATCAATTTTGATTGACCCCAAACAAGACCTTCCATTTCAATAGAACGTACTGATTCCTCTAAAGCTTTCATGTCAGTTTCATCATCCCAAACTTTAACATCTAGCAAGACAGAACTCTTAGCAACAACGGTTGGTTTCTTAGCTTTCTTTTCGTTATATGCCTTAAGACGTTCTTCAGTGATTCTTTTTTTCTCTTCATCATCTTCATCATCTTCACCGAATAGATCAAAGTCATCATCGTTCTCGGCTTTAGCTGGGGCTTTAGCAGCTGGAGCTGGAGCAGCAGCTGGTTTACCAGTAGCAGCTACAGGCTTTCCACCTTCTAATTGAGCTAATCTTGATTCTAATTTTTCTAAAAGACTTTTCAATTGTTTGTTTTCAAGTTCAACGTGATTTAATCTTTCAACTAATTCACTAACTTGAACTGATTCAGCTTCATTTAAACCAGCACGGACTTGTTCTCTTATTTTGTTTACTTCATCTGTTACAGTATTTGAGCTAACTGGTAAATCTTTTCTCAATGAATAGTGACGTTCAGCTTCTTGGTACAATGATCTGTTCAAGAAAACGCTTTCTTTTAATAACAAATGAGCCTTTAAAACAATTTAAAGTTTAATTTTTCATTTTTTTAAAATTTACAAAAAAATAGAACATACTGTCATTTTTTAATTATTTGTGAAATAAATTAGAATCTAAAAAAATAAATTTTTAGTTGAATAGCTCTCTTATGAAAATAAATTTTTTATTGTAGGACGATGTTTCATTTTTTTATGAAAACAAAGGGAAAATCCTTGAGCTTTTTTTTTCTTTAAACATAAACGTTCAAGAGATGGAACACGTTGTATATTTTAAATAGAGTTTATCATTTCTTATTTTCAAATGTAAAGTGAAAATAATCTATTGTATTTCTTATGAAATTCAGCACGTTTTCATTTGCTAAAATTAAGTATGTTCAAATTTCATCAAAAAGCAAACTTTTGTTAACAATTAACTTTTTTATATTATTAAAATTAAATTCTCAAATGATTTGTCTTTTAAAATTTTTTTCATACTTTTTCATGGCAAAATATGGCTTAATTGGCAAAGAGAAAATTAAAATAAAAGGGAGAACAAATATTCGATTGGAGAATTAAATTCGAAAGCCTCTTGTAATTTCAAGTCTTTGATTTTCGAAAATAAAAGAAGATATGTGAAATTTTGGATAATCCGAAAGTAAACTATAAATTTTTCAAAAAGGCAAAGATTATTAACTAGCCAAAAAAAACAGGAAGGAATCGAGGGAACGATTTAGAAAAAAATTCTCACCTTTGTCATCTTTGTGGCCAGTTTCATTTTGATTAGAAAAAAAAAATATTTCGAAGCAGTGGTTCTTTTGAAAATTAAAGTAAAAATGTTTTGAATATGTTTCTAACGCATTAATAAAGAAAAATATGCAGAATACAGAGTTGGAGTATTTAATTTCGAAAGACTCTGAGTCTTCTTGAATCCTGTTTTGATCAAATTTTTAAAAATCTCATTTTACTCGTAAATTAAATGACTCATTTTTTGCTGTGTAAACTTTATTCTCGGGGTTTAATCTAATTGATAATTTGAATTGTTTATACTAAATAAGGTTCACGTCATGTGACGAGAAATGACGTAAAATGACGAGGTTTGGTGTAATTCTTTGATTTTTGGACCTGCGCCATTTCTCGTCACATGACGCCATTTTGGAAACAGCATGATATGACGTCATATTGCGAACTTTTATAAAACCTTTGCCAGCACTGTATTGGGGTTATACATTCCTTATTTTGAGGCAATGGGGCGATCGCAGCACTGCTGGCTACGTCACTGCATCACTGCAAATAAAGTCTAAAAAAAGTGTACAATTTGATAATCCGCTAAAGTAAAGACACGGATTTTGTAATTTGCCCTACGTTTATGGTTTGTAATTCTTTTCTTTATTTTTCCTAAAACTTGCTTAATATTCTACTTATAGATTAATTAGAGTTATTAAAGTCTATATTTGAAATTAGAATCTAAAATAATTCATGCAATTCGTTTAAAGGTTTAATGTTAAGCTACCATTTTCTAAAATATAAATTATTGGTGTCTCTGTTAGTAGATACTACTTTTTTCACGGCATGAAAAAAGTAATATTTTGAGGTCTCTATAACTTTTTACTTTTTTCACTCAGTGAAAAAAGTATTTTTTTAGGTCTGTAAAATATTTTTCTTTTTTTCACTCACTGAAAAATTTTGGATAATATAACTTAAAAAAAATGTATTACAAGTAAAAAAAATACACTGTATAAATACAATCGACATAATAATAAAAAAAAATTTTTTCTAATTTTACTATTCTTCATCATCTGAGCTATCTACAGTGGTTCTAATATAAATGTAACGTCAAGCGTAACTTTTGACCGTAACCGTAACTCGTGTTAATTAGCCTTATTTTCCAATTTTAAGATGTTAGAGCTATGGTTACGGTTACGGTCAAAATTTACGGGTGACGGACGACGGTTGACGTTAAATTTATACATAAACATCAATGGTGATATTTTTCTCCATTTTATTTTTTACAGTATTTTACGTAGATTTACCATATTTTCGGTAAAATTTAGTAAATTTACATTTTTTTACTTTGTTTTTTTACGGAAATTATGGTAAATTTAGGATAATTTACGTAAAGCGCAATATAGGATTTACATTGAAGTTGTGCCCATTTATAAAATTTCGATAATTTAAGCTAATTTTTTGATCAAAGAGTCATTTTAAAGCTCGCTTTAAGATATTTAAGTTTATTCAAAATTTTTAAACTTTAAAAACACCAACCTTTCCAAATTGGTCTGTAAAAATTCGGATTTGACTTTTTTAACTTTCTTCGCATAGTTGAAAAATATTTTCCTTGTTGGCTCATCATAACAGCCTTGATTTTGTCCTCAAGGGGAACTGATCGACGTTTTTTTTTATTCAGAAGGCATTCTTCAATAAATTTTTTTTCAAGTGGACTGATTTATTTTTGGCTAAAAAATAAGTCAATCTCAGTTTATATCCAAAATTTCAAAAGGATTGGATGAGAACTGACGGAAAGGAAAATAATTTAAAGATTTATGTTTTTTTAACAAAATTTTTTTTTTATGTTTTTTTTTCTTTTTAAAAATAATCCATGTATTACTAAATTTTATGTGCTCATTTTCGATTTTCACTTTTTATATGTTTTCTTCAACCTCATCCTTAGTGCATACTTAGTAATCATAAATCTCATGTCAAATTGACTAATTAATTAACGGAAAAAAGTCCTATTTTCGGATATCAACTAGCTGTCAAAATTCGAAAATATTTTATAACATAAGTTATTTGCACCTTGAGAGTCCTATTAAAAATCCAATATACTATGCATTTTTTTATTGGTTTATTTTTTTTTGAGAATCAAAAATTTTAGTACAAACCGAAAGTCGGGTTTTGTTTCAAGCAGCTTTTTGCAAGAGTTTACAGTAAGCAATTTCCAAACATCAAGTTGTTTCAAACAACTTGTTTGTTACTTGCCTTTCCTTAACTTAGTTATTTTAATGTATTTTCTTTTCTATATAAAAACTGTAAATAATATTTATATTTATTCATTCATTGTATTAAATCAAAATTAATTAAATAAATAAACTTAAACATCAACTCTTCAAGTCATTACCCGGTCCTCTTAAGATACTTCAGCTACGGCGACGGTAATTTTTTATCTTAAGTCAATATATCTCTATGCCAATCTGTAAATGTATGTAATTTAGTTTCCGATTTTATCAACTCTCAATTTTTGTGAACTACTTTACAACCGAGGTTCATAAAATCGGGGATACACTGTATTCCTTTATTACGATTACTATTCCATCAAAACCCTTCTAAATCAGATTAATAAAAAACCAGTGTTGTGAGCCTAGAGCTTTCAGAAGCTTACTTTTCTTTTAACATGAATTTAAAAATAAATCGTTGTAAATTAAGAAAGAAAATAATTGAGAAAGTTTTTGTTTATGATTTAATTTGATTTTGAAAAAAGTTTAAAAATTAATCTTAGAAATCAAATTTCAAAAGTTTTATTTTAAAATTAAAAAAAAAAATGAATTTAGATGAAGAATATTTCATCATGAACTTTCATTAGCTTTTTTCATGTATTTTCATTAATAATATTTTATTTATAAAAGACCTTAAGATTTGGGAACTAATTTTCTTAAAATGATTTTTTGAAATCATTTTAATGAAATTTGAAAGAGCGGAATTGCAATCCTAAACTGAAATCAATTAATTTCGGCTTTAATCAACTAAAAAGTTTACCAGTAAATTTTCTTCTAAATTTAGGTTTACTGAGACAAATAAATCTGGATCATAACCAAATAAGTGAATTTCCTTCTGCATTTTTTACCCGATGTTTATCTCTTGAATATAGTATTTTTTCAAATAATAAAGTTAAATGTTTGTCATAGTTTGCATTTAAAGGACTCAATAATTTAGTCGAAATATATGCTCGACAAAATCAAATAAAATTTCTTGATGAAAATATTTTCAGTGATTTAAGTAAAAATACTGTAAGTTTGAATTTTCGATATAATAGAATTAAAAGATTGCCTTTAAAAATTTTCGATAAAATCAATAACTATTTTTATATTGATTTTCGCGATTATTTAGATTTGGATAATGTTGAATATTTATATCATTCATTTTTCAGCATGTTAAATTCAAACACCCATTTAGAAGTAAATATATACAGACATAAATTTAAGTTTAAAGGTATTGAAAAAGACTCTAATCGTATTCTCTTGCAGAGAGACGCATGCGGCTAATCCCATCAAAACCATGTTAAAAAATTAAAGGAAAAATTTTTTTAACATGGTTTTGATGGGATTAGCCGCATACGCCTCTCTGCAAGAGAATACGGTAAAAGAATCATTTTTTATGATTTGCCAGAACAAATTGCTCAAAATTGTAGATATACATGATGACGTTAACGGTATCCGATTTGACAAAGAAGAATTAAAACGTAGATTTTAATTATTCAATGATATTAATTTATTTATTTATTACGAGAATTAACCTCCTTAATAGGAGAAGTAAAAATTTAAAATATATAAAAAAAAAAGAAATATAAAAGTAAAAAAATAAAATAAAAGTCTAAATAGTACAAAAATTATTGCATAAAAAAAAATAAAACATTAAATAACAATATAAATACATTATTATTGACCAAAAAGGAATAAATTCAGGCAAGTTAAAATTTTTTGATTTTTTATTTTTTTGATTTTTTTTTGATTTTTGCAATTTTTTTTACTAATCACGTGATTCAAAAAAATTTAATGTAAAGTATTACTATTAATTTTTTAAATACGCAATATGCATGCAGTAATATTTTTTTTGCAAAAAAAAAAAATCAAAAAAATAAAAAATCAAAAAATTTTAACTTGCCATAAATTCATTAATAAAGAAGCTCCTCTAAGAGAATTCTATATTGTTTGAACTTAAGTTGTTCAAACATAACTTAATTGAATCTGATATACCATCATTAGCTCTAAGCTTTTTTTTTAATTTATTTTTTAGGATAGTTAGATTTTCAGCGATTGATGTGTTTACAATATTGAAATATTGTGATATTAATCTTAGGTCACAATAAAATGATTTAGTCGAAGGGGGGTCATTTAGCAAAGATTTATAGATTTGAATCGATAGGTAATTGTACTTAATCGTGTTAATAAAATTGAGTTTGGAGAATAAATAGAGTTCATTAAAATTAAATTCGTTTAAAACCTTTAAAATTCTAGACATGTGACAAAACGGTTTTAAATTAAACATATGTCGAATTTTATTGTTTTGTGAGGTATTTAGGGATTATATAGTGCTTCGATTCAGTGTCAAAGCCTCAAGTCCATAAGTAAATTTAGATAAGCAGTAAGTTTTGTATATGAAAGATTTAAAGATAGGTGAAGATAGTTTAATGAGTAATCAAACTATTATAGCTTTTAAAATATTTTATGAAGATGTTTTAAAAAATAATCAATCCATATGCAATGTAGAATTTAGGTTTTTTACACCCGATACTATTTTGGCTTTTTGTGTAAAAAATGCTATTTTTTTATTCGAACATTTTCTACAAAGTAAAACAATAAAAGCCTATTTGGAAAATCAAGATAGTTGTCTAAAACCTATTGAAGATTTTGTGGTTTATAATGGTAAAAAGTTTGATTCGTTTTTTTGCAAAATTGATTATAATAAATTTTTTAAAGTAGCCTTTGTTAATAAAAATAAAAAAATTGTCATTCAATTATTATTTTTGTAAAATTAGCGTGTTGTTTAAATAAAGACATTCAAAGTAATGATGAAATTAAACATTTTAATAAAATTTTTACAAACGAGTTTCTACCAATAATTTTTGATTTTGAATGGTACACAAATATTGAAGTTATTCTTTACTTTTCACTTAACAAAGACGAAGAGCTTACAGATTTTCTTAAATTGTATGATGAAGAAAATATTCTGACTTTTAGAAAGAAAATTTGTTTCAAAAATAAAATTAATTTTAAAAAACAGTTTGTTATTAAAAAACATTTTATGTAAAAAAGTTTGATAGGATGTTATTTTATTCAAAATCACTTAATCATTTAAGGATTTTTTCCAAAATAACTAGTACACCTCTTATCTTATTAAATATTTTCATTTTTAAAATTAGTAATACGTTCGATAATTTTATGAAGAAAATCGTCGATAAATTTGTTAACATGTGTTTGTTCAAATATTACATGAATTGCAAACTCAATTATTTAAAAACAAACGAAAAAGACATTAAACAACATTCGAGAAAGAACGAAGCTTTCCAAGAAGAAATCTTATCACGTATAAATACAAGTTTGCAAGTTCAAATGGCCATTCTTCAAATTAAAATCTTTAAGCAAAGTGAGAACCTTAAAAAATGACTTTTAAGGAGAAATCGAATAAAATTTGAATCACTTATCATTGAAAAATGATTCAAATTTTATATCAAAGAATAAATTCCGAAACGAAGAAGCATTTTTTAAATTTTATTTTTAATAAAAGGATATAACACTAAAAACTAATAATTTTTTCTAAAAAGATAATTAAATTTTAAAAGAGCAATACAGGATTAACATTGAATCTGGACCCAATTATAAAATTTCGATAATTTTACTTATTTTTTTGATCAAAGAGTCATTTTAAAGCTCGCTTTAAGATTTTTAAGTTTATTTTAGAATTTTCGATTCAAATTACGGAAATAACTAATTAATCTAATTAGATTAATTGATAAATTTGTTATTTTTTAGTATTCGATCTTACTTTGCCGCTTGATTCTAGTTTTAGATGGTTATCCTGCTGCTTTAGTGATAACATGAATATGTATTCGTCTGATCCTCATGTAAAAAAGACGATTATTTTATTCTTTTAAAGGTAAATTAAAAAGAGAAAAAATTTTGAAATTTTTGAAAAAAAAAAATTTTAAATAAATTATAATAAATTTTTCTTGGAAAAAAAGTCTACTTGTTGATCTAATTTCACCATGCCAAGTCGTGGTGGAGTAGGTGCACCAAAAAAGTCATCTTCCTCAGGTGGACTTAATAGAAGCGATTGGCCCTGTCTAAACCAAATCAACCAAGCAACTTATCGCCCACAACCGAATAGTTCAGATGAAAAGGAAGTCCAAACAACTTACTCGTATCAACCTCAGACTTCTCTATTCCAAAATTCTCAAACTAACTCAAATACCACAGTATCTGTCGGTTAACTACTTTCAAATCGAAAATATTCAATGTCTTCAAAAGACAGGAGAGAACAATCTAACATTTCCCAAAGCCACAAGACTTAAAGAGACAAAGACAAAAATACAGTACATCGATTGCTACTATAATATTTTTCCAAATTGACAAAAAATATTTAAATAAAAACGTGAGATTGAAAATGAAATTTTTAAACGTTTTAATCGTGACAAACCAAAAATTACGAATCTAAAAATTACTGCGAATGAAAACTTATTGATTTACACCGAAGACGAAGAAGAAAAACAACTAATACTTGAAAACTCGACTTTATTTCCTAATTTACGTAAGTTGGACCTAGGCGTTGATAATTCGAAAAAACATATTTTAATTGTTCGAGGTGCAAGTTCGGATGATTTAAACGAATATCCTGATTATTTTGAAGAAAAAGGAATAAAAAGCGTCTTAAAAACAAATCTGGTGAATTGTCTAAGATTAGCAAAGTTGAGGTTAATTCATTCGATATTTATAAAAGATTACTTATTTCAGAACACCAACAAATTGGGAGTTATTCGTATAAAGTTGAAAAAGTTGCGGGTCAACCAGTCCGTTGCTCAAGATGTAAAAAATCCGGCAACAAAAAATGTGAAGAGCCAGTAATTTTTGGAAAATGCTGCAGTATATACACTATGGATAAACTATGGAAATAATAGTAAATTAAGAAAAAAATTATTCACCATTAAATTACCTTTAACAGTAGTCCATTGGAATGCAGTTTCTCTTAGAAATAAAATTATAAGTTTGTCCTCTTATAAAAAAGTCTATTAAATTCTTTCAATGAATTTGATTATTTAAATCTTGAATTAGTTGCGATTAAAATAAGGTACAATACTGGCGAGTCACGTCAATATTTCTTGAACGTTCGTGAACATTCATGAATACCCACGAATGTTCATGAACGTTCATGAAATTAAATTCTTAATTTAAAAGAAATTTAAAAGAAACAAGGAAAAATTCAATTTTAAAAGAAACAAGAGAAAATTCAAATAAAATTAGTTTTATTTAAACTTTTAAAAGTTAATTTTTTTTATTTTTAGAATCGAGTTGCTCTACCATTCAACAAAACCACTCTCTTATAAACATTATTAAGATGATCTATCTTTTTATTACATGAGTTGGTAGCTTTGGTGCATAAAAAGTACTTTAGATCGTTCCAAATATACCAAAGATCGATCCTAGATTTTTTTAAAAAGAACTCCAGCTAAATCCCCAGTAATTTTTTCACAATATTATTGTTTAAAATTTCAATCTTAATTTAACATTAAAAGGAACGATCTAAAGTACTTTTTATGCACCAAAGCTACCAACTCATGTAATAAAAAGATAGATCATCTTTATAATGTTTATAAGAGAGTGGTTTTGTTGAATGGTAGAGAAACTCGATTCTAAAAATAAAAAAAATTAACTTTTAAAAGTTTAAATAAAACTAATTTTATTTAAACGACAAATAAAGAAGAAATTCTAGACTATATAATCTGTTCAACTGAAATGTTTAACTACTTCGACAATTTGGAAGTCCTAATAGAAAATAAAATTGGGAGTAACACTTCCCAATGGTAGCAAATTTCAAGGAATTCCCCAGAACCTTTGTTCAATGACATAAATAAATTTAACGATTTTATAGTCAACTCATTACTTATAGCAACTGAAGAAGCTATCCCGAAAAAATCAAATAATCCTAAACCTGATAATCTACCTGACTACATAGTTGAATTAATAAAAATTTTAAATAAACTAAAACGAAAGACCGAATCCGAATGTAAAAAATATAACTCGATGAAAAAGTTAATTCAAGATGAAATAAAGGCAGTCAAAAATAAGCTTTGGCTTGATTTAGTTAATTCACGAGGAAATAAAATAATCTCTTCAAGACCTTTCTGAAAGAAAATTATAACCCCGAAAAAGTTACAAAAAGTCAAATAACCACAAAGTGTGAATTAAAGTACATTTCCAGATAGTTGGAAGTCAGCCACAATTACGATGATCCCAAAAAAAAAACATAGAAGTCCCGACCCCAAGGACTAGAAAAACTTGTTTACTCCAGAATATCAAAATTAACTTAATTTAAAAAATAATTTCGCAATATACTGTTTTAAAAAGAGTATTTATAAATAATCAAACTATAACGATTAGGAGTGATTCAAAATAAGTAAAAATTTTAATAATAAAAATAAATATTTATTAGCATGTAATTAAAATTAAACAAATAATATCTAAGAATCTAGAATCTAAAATTAACTCAAACTTGGTCAAAAAAGTCAAAACAAATTTTGAAAGCATTATGATAAAAATCTTCTTCTTTTATAAAAGTAATTAGAAGAAAAATTAAGCTAAAAGTTAAAAGAAATATGGAGATTCCAAATCGAAGCAACTTGAATGAATCTTTAGCAACCATTTTAACTTCAAGATTATTAGCCAAATATTTTGTTTTGACCAAAAACGATTTGAATTGATCTTGGATCATTAAAAGAGTTGACTTAAACTCTAATTTTTCTTCTTCTCTTATATTGCTAATTTTGCTTGATGATTTTGAATTTTGAGAAGATCTCTCTCCCAATTCCAATAATGTTGGTTTTTTAAGGCTACATTCTTTTTTATTTTGAAAATTTTCTTTAATTGATCTTGTAGACATTGATGAAAAACTAGCTATTGATTTAATTAATGGCATTGATCCTAGCCAATAATTTCTATTTGCCTTTTTGAGACTTTTTTCTTTTGGGTTCTCATCATTATTTTTTGAACTCACCGGTTCATTTTTTTCACCAATATTTACAGAATTTATACCTGTAAAATTTATTTCTTCCTTCTCAGTTTGTGAAAAACGCTTGGTTATCTTTTTAGAATTCATTTTATTCACTGAACAATAATCAATGCCTTTTGAACTAACGATTTTTTTTAGTTCTCTCGTATAGGATATTGTTATTTTAATAAGCTCAAATAAATGCAATTCTTGTTTTAAACTACTTATGGTTCCAGATAAATTTATTAAGTTTGGTATTGTTTTTCTCAAGAGACAAATTGATTTTTTTAAACTAATTAAATTTTGCTGAATTAAATTTCGATCGTATTCTTGATCATCTGATACAGTAGAGAGGCTATTTATTGAATTAACTAATCGATCTAATATTATACTTATCTCTTCAAACAGAATCATTGAATTTTGATCTATTTTATGAAATTTTTCCTTGTAATTGTCAAGGCAAATTTTGAGTAAATTTTCATCATAATTTTGAGAGATTACTATTTGGTTAAAATTCGATTCAAGTAGCTTAAAACGATCTTCACTCATTAATGAATATTCGCTGTTTAAAGGAGAGTTGTCATCAAAAGAAAATTGTTCCGACAAACTAAATGAGTTTTGCCTTGTTGAATATTGTTTAGAATTTCTTTTGGAAAGATGATATGGTAATTTAGGCAATGCTTGAACATCTAAAATTTGATCTATTTCTAATTTCGAACTTGATTTCAATTCTTCGTTAGTTTCATTATTTATTTTATTCGCCAATTTTGATAATTTTGTTAATTTTATGGTCTGAAATTTTGGGAAAAAAATATTATTGAGTATTAATCTCTTTTTTTATTTGAAATATTAAATAGGCTTACAGGTTCAAATGATTCAATAGACTGTATATAATCAATTTCATTTGAATCAAATACTGAATCATTTGAATTTGGTGAAATGAAAGGGCATATATCAACGGTATGATGTTTATTAGATGAATTACTAAATATTTTTCTTCGATTTGTAGCATCGTAGTCTAAAGAACGACGATTGAATTTAGTTCTATTTAATTCAAGAGCATATGATAAATCGGATGAATTGATATTTTTTTCTTGATCGAAACTGTTCTCTCTTGTGAGAGAATTTAGTTGGCTTCTAGAGATTATTTCAGAGCCTTTCTTAACAAAGAAATTGTCGAGATTCTCTAAAGCAATACCAGAGTCCTGTGTTAGCTGAGTATTTAAAATCTTTGATTTTTTCCTAGGAAATTCATTGAAAAAATTATCTGTTTGAACACTTTTTTCAACAAATTTTGTGTTTTCTTTAACTTGATTCTTATTGATTTCTAAATTTTCCAAAAAGTTTGGTAATGAAGAACTTATTTTCTTATCCGAGAATTTCTGGCAATCAAAAGATGGATCCGAATGAATTTTAATTTGGTGTTTAAACTCATTCTTAATTATCTTTATCTTATCTAAAGGTTCAATCTTGTATTGTTCATAAAAAAATAAATAAATAAATAAATTAAATTAAATTTTTCAGATGATAATTATTATAATTTACTTTATCAACATCTTTTTTGCATTCATCCTCAATGTTCTTTATTGAGTCATTTGATGATGAGGTTACGGCCTCTTTTTGATCATTTTTTACTGAAGTTTTCCCAATATCTTCGGAAAAAAAAGAAAATAAATAAAGCATAGTCCAAGAGAATTTTAACTGTTAAGTATACAATTCTGGCCTTTTAAAATTTTCATTCCTGAAAGTTCATGAACGTTCCTGGTTCGTATGAACTTCCATAAACATTCATGTATAAGCTTTATCTAGACAATAAGACTCGGGATCCTTTTTTTTGTGTTTAAAATGGTTTTCAGTTTTTTTAATTTCTTAAACTTTTTACTGTTTTATTTTGCATTTCTCTCTATATTTTGGAAGAATGAAAGTCCGCTCCTCAAAG
>NTPY01000759.1:145192-173242 GCA_002922825.1 Brachionus calyciflorus
GTTATGGCCTCTTTTTGATCATTTTTTACTGAAGTTTTCCCAATATCTTCGGAAAAAAAAGAGAATAAATAAAGCATAGTCCAAGAGAATTTTAATTGTTAAGTATACAATTCTGGCCTTTCAAAATTTTCATTTCTGAAAGTTCATGAACGTTCCTGGTTCGTATGAACTTCCATAAACATTCATGTATAAGCTTTATCTAGACAATAAGACTCGGGATCCTTTTTTTGTGTTTAAAATGATTTTCAGTTTTTTTAATTTCTTAAACTTTTTACTGTTTTATTTTGCATTTCTCTCTATATTTTGGAAGAATGAAAGTCCGCTCCTCAAAGGTCTATATTGCTTCGTGTTTAATCTAAGATACACCAAAAACTACTACTAATAAATTTGATTTTTTCATAATTTTTCTCATTACCTTTTTATGGCGAATTTAATTTAACTCGAAAAGCCAAAGATTGCCAAATCGAAAATAACCTTTTATTTATTTCCTAGAAAAAAAAATTCAAACTTTTTGAAGAAAAATTCAAAATATGGAGAGAAAGGCTAAATAAAACAGTAAAAAGTCTAAGAGTAAAAAAAAGACTGAAAATCATTTGAAACACAAAAAAAGGATCCCGAGTCTTATTGCCTAAAATACAAGAATATACATTAAATTTCATGAACTTTCAGAAATAAGCGATTTGAAAGATCGGAATTGCGGAATGACTGTAACAATTAAACTTTCGAGCATCAAAATCATTAAATATACATTCTCTTTGATCTTATTTTTTTTAAAATAAGTCATTTTAAGACTTTTCAAGAATTTCCCTTACGTTATATCATGAGATTTTTTTTATTTAATTTAAAAAAATATAAAAATTACTAGACTGAATTTCTTCACAGATATCCATTTTCTGATTTTGCTTTCTTAATTTTTTAATTTTTAAAGACGTGGAATCTTTTGAAATTGGAAAATTAGACTGTTTTTGTTCTTGAATTAATTTTTCGTCGACATCAAGCACATTTTGAGGCGAATTTCTATTGAGAAAAAATTTATTAATCTCTAAATTTAAAGAAGTTGTTTTAATAAAAAAGATTAAAATGATTTTAGTGTGTAGTCTAGAATCATGGGATTTCTAATATGTTTGTTTATTTAAAAAAGATCTTAGAAAAGTAATCTAATTTAAGTGAAAGAAATTATTAATTCAACAAAAAATCAATCGATCAATAATAAAATATATAGCCAATCTATATAGAAAGAATCTTTAACCTATATATTTTTTTTCAAGTCGAAATCTTAAGGAATAATTGAGCCTTAGTGTAGAACGTTTAATCGTTATACAGAAATCGTTTTGAGAGGAAATTTGCACAAAATTATTTCCATGTTTAAGTAAAGCATTTTTCTCTTTTCTAGTCAATTGAGTCTTTTAGCTCATAGAATATATTTTCTTTAATCTTAAACTTTTTTTAAAATAAATTCAACGAATTAGTTAAACAAAATAAAAAAGCTTAATTATTATTCTTAATTTGAAATCAATTTCTTCTATAATTACAAATGATTGAGTAATTGATCGCAAAACTAACCCAGGTTGCATTATAAAGCAATTCATCTCCGTTTTATCTTTTTTTTTCTTTTAAATGTTTTAGTTATTCTAAGCCATAAAGCTCTTATCTTAAAAAAAATTTTTTTTTATATATATAAAGATTTTCCAAATCTTTGTTTACAATTGATTTGAAATAAAAGTAATTATTAAAAGATGAGGTGCTGATTTAAGGAAGGTTCATTTTTTTTTTTAAACGTAAGATATCTTTGATTTCAATTGAATAACTTCAGAAAATTATTATGTAATAGATCACAACTTTTCTTTTTATTGCTGTAAATACTAAATCTTGAAGAACAATCAAACATTCTTTAATTACTTCGTTTTAAAAATTGCTTTTGTTTATACATAAACAACCAAATAAGCTACTTAAAAAATTTTCTACTATCTTAAAATAGTTTTAAATTAAAAAAAAATATAGTTTTTTTTTCTTCTTTATAATTTTTTTAAAATTTCTTAGAGTTTTGATGGATTCTAGCGAAAGATATCGAATTTTTACAATTCTTTTGGCAAATTGAAAATAAATGAAAAACTTACTTGGTTTTATTCTTTGAATGCTTTAGTTTAGACCAATTAGTCATTCGCTTTTCATTTAGTTCAATTAAATATTTGATGTTTTTTGAAATTAAATTTGATAAATTTAAATTATTATAAATTATAATTCCAAACTCATCACATCTATTTTCCAAGTGCTTTTCTATTTCACCAAATTTAAAATTCAAATATTCCAACCTTGTTTATATTGCATAAGATATGAACGAGAAATGCAAATGTTCTAGAGTATTACTTTTCTTTCAAATTATGATTGAAGTAAAATAAGTTATTTGATTTTTGAATAAAGCTTTTTTGGCCTGGGTTCCTTAAAAAGATTCGATTAGAAAAATATTGAATCAAATCGAACAACTTATGAATTTTTACAATCGGCTAATTGTTACATTTGTTTCAATAAGCTTAAAGAAATTTTATGTTAAATATGCCATTTATTTCAATTCTTAAAAAAAACAAATTTACTTTGCCTCTCATTTTTGTTACTAAAAGAAAAAACTCTTTGAAATACTCGACTATAACATCCAAAACTGAATTTTCAATCTTAAAATGATAACTTTAAACTTTTATTTTCTTGTTATGCAAATCGAAACAAATATTATTTATAAAAAAAAAACTAACTTCAATTTTTAAGAATGTAAACTCGGTGAATGGAAACTTATCTAGTGCTTCATTATTATTATTGAGTCCTAAATCTAAGTCTTCGGCTTGAAGACTGTGGCAAATAATTAATTTAAATCTTTAATGCGTTTTTAACTCTTGAATTAAATGAAACCTAGCTGCTGAGAAATAAACAACGATTGCTCAAAAAAAAGAAAGTTATAAAACTAAAGAAAAATAAAGAAATACTTGGTATAGGATGAATCGCATCATTTTAAAATAAACCGAATGTATTAATAATTTATTTACGTCATAATTCAAAAAAGGGTAACTCATAGTTTATAATGAAAAGTGTTTTTGATAAAATTTTTTATTTTACCTCCTATGAATAATCTAAAACTTGTATTATATCCCTTAATACAAAGCCAAACGCTCGTTAAAAATTAAAAAACGCTTCTTTCTAATATCACCAGATATTTTTCTACGAGAATATTAATCGTCAAATTTTCAACTAAAAGTTTTTTCTATTTAACTAAATGAAAAATTTTAAAATATATTTGAATCTGAAAAAAGACTATTTTTAAGAAAGAATTCAACATAATTATAAGAGTATTCAAATTTAAAAAAGACTCATCTTTCTGATATGAAAATTATCTGTCTCTTAAATGTTTTAAAGGTTTATATTTTTTTCATGTGCAATTTTTAAGCAGTATACTGTTCTTTTTACAAGAGTTAACTGTAAATAAAAAAATGAAGCATTCAGATTACTTTTTTATGTTATGACGTTCGGAGATTTTTTTAGACAAATTTTCGTTTTCATCTTGGAGATCCTTCAACAAATAAATTAATTTACCAAAAATTTAGTTTCACTCCAATATTTTACCTGTAGTTTTAGAATTTGCTCTTTAATTAATGCTTCTTGACAAGCTACTTTAAATTTAAGCTTTTTTAGATAATTATCACTAGTTCATAAAAAGATAATTGAAAAAAATTACTTGGCTCGTTTCTTGTTTAAAGTTTGTTACTTCTTCGATAACTTCCCTTTTTAAATTCTTAAGAAAAATATGTTAGTTTAGAGTTTATGAGCTGTTGAAATATTTTTCAAAAAATTTACCTTTTGATTATGAGCATTTTGTTCTAGACATCTTATTCGTTGATTGGAAGACTTCAATTTGATATTTAGTTTATCAACTAGGCTTTCGTTCAAACTAATCAAATTATCCTTTTCCTTAATTTTATTTTTAAGGTCTAAAATTTCTCTTTTTTGAACAGCATCATTGAAATTTAATTTCTCTAAATTTTTCTTAAAATTAGAATTTTCATTTTCAATTTGCTTTTTTCTTATTTCCAATTCAGAAATTTTATTTTGGAACTGTTCTAATTTGTTTTTCTGATCATCTAAATCATTTAGTAAACTAAAATTTGTCTCCTCTGCTATTTTTATTTGAGATCTTAAACAGCAAATAATTTTGTTTAGATGTCTAGTTTTTAGCTCTAAGCTTTCTTTTGTCTCTTTGTCATTTTCAGAATATTTATCTTGGTATGAAGCATTGCATGAATCATTTATAGTTATATCAATCGACATCTCGTTTTCAACCATAATTATTTTTAATAAATCAGCTAGATGAATAATTTCAATATTAAAAAAATACTTTCTTAGAGAAAATTAAATTTTTAAATATTTAAGCATATTATTTAATTTAAAATTTTTATCTTTCGAAAAATTTAAACAGTTGTCTGAAATTTAAACAGATGCTCTTAATAATTTTAAATTATTATTAGCTTTTTTTAATTTAGAAATCCTTCTTAAAAAATTAAAAATCAAATCATATTGGTCTTTGTGTGAATTTGTAAAATAATTGTTCTTAAGTTAATTAAGATATTGAAAAATTTCAGTACTGCACTTCTGTCGAATTAGCGACGTAGACGTAGCCATATCGACTCAAACCGTATTTTTTAAAAATTAAAATTTTTTAATTTTTAAAATTTTTTTTTTTAAATAAAAATAAAGGCAAAAAATAAAATTAAAAAAAAGCGAAAATTTAAATTTTAAATACAGTTTATCAAAAATTTATCAAAAATTGAAAAAAAACGAAAAAAATATTTGAAAGAAAATTGACAAAAAAAATTTTTGAGTCCGTCCGATGCAGTACGCTACGGTCCGATTGTAAGGTACGATACCGTAGTACGGAATTTAAGCCTATTTACTTCAATAAAATTTATAAAATCCTCAGCCGGACTTAATTGGATGCGATTTTTAGACAGGTTTCTAGATAAGTAGTCAGCTGAGTTGTTCTTACCTGGTTTATGCTGGAAAATGAATGGAAAGTTGCATTGACATAAGTTTAAGAGCCATCTTTGAATTCGGGCAGAATGATTTGAGCCAGGATTTCTAAAAATTAGTTCAAGTGCTTTATTTTTGGTCACTTGTCCGAAAATAAAAAGATGAAATTTCTCACAAGCCCAAACTGAAGCTAGCGATTCTTTTTCAATTTGAGAATAGCGCCGTTCAACTTCAGTCAAAAGACGACTTCCGTACGCTAGAATATTTTCATGTTCATTGGGGTTTTCATGTTATTTCATGTCTAGAAGCCCTACTGGACTAACGTCAACTAAAATTTCAGTTTTCCATTTCGAATTAAAATAAGCAAGTGTTTTATTACTAAAATGGCATCTTGTAAAACTTTCAAAACATTATCATGTTTCTTTTTCCAGTGCAATCGAGTTGATAGTTTGATCAAATTCGACAGTGGTTCACTGATGGTAGCATAGTTTGGTATGGGTGAGGTAGAATGGCGAACTTTGAATAAGAAAAATACACTCATTTAAGAGAAAAACACAATTCGATAAGTAAAAACATACCGTAAAATGAGAAAAACGCACCTGAAAATGAGAATACAGTCCTAAAATTCAAAATATGGCAACTATTTTTTTTAATGAAACATTTTTTTTTTCAAAGTTTGAATTAGATTAGCCATAGAACCCTTATTAAATAAAATTTAAAAAATTAGAACCAAATACATTCATAAGAGGTCAATATATAGTTAAGAACTAAATTTTAATTTGGTAAATCCAGCGATCAGTTTAGTTCTTTGAAATTGGGAAAATCTCTATTAAGTTTAATTTGAAATTTTTCAAAAGATTTTTGTCTAAAATTTTTATTAAAAGATGATTGAAACTTTTTTAAAAGCACAACTTAAGTATCTTTAATAGCAATCAAAATTAACTCTTTTTTTAAAAAAAATCTTTCTAAAATTACAATATTGAATTTGGACATTAACACGACCATTTGTTTTCAAAAAATTCGATTTTAGTTCGAAGAAATAGATTCAGTAAAATCATTATATAAGGCTAAAATTTTTTTTTTAAATTTTTATATAATTTTTTTGGGATATTTTGATTTAAACTTAAATTTTATTAATAAACAATAATTTCAAAAAAAATTAAAATTTTTCTTTTTTTATGTACTTAAAATAAAAAGTCTGATTAAAAAGTCTAATAAAAAATTAATATTTCTGTTTCTCTGACTTCTTCTTGGACCCTTATTTAAAATTTTTAGTATGAATCTCGAAAAAAATTGGGACAAACCAACTAAGCCTCATCCTTCTTTCGGATTTCTCGGTAGTTAAGCTTGTTAGATGGGATCGATTTTGCTCCTTGAAGACCTAATACCTTTGTAAGAAAAGACCATCCCATAAAATTCGACTTCAGGTGCATCTATCTTTACTTTTCGACGGTTTAAAGTTGCGCCTGATGAGTATAATATTTCAAGTAGTTTGAATATTTTCTCATCATGTTCGGTTTTCGTTTTTCGGTGTACAATCACTAACAACCGACGAGATTTGAAAACACTCTGCGGCACCTCTTTTGTACTGAAAAAGACCAATTTGAGTATTATTTACCTTAATCAGGATGTAAATCAAGTTGATGGTAGCCGCTATTTTAGTCTCAGAACAAAAGCAAAATCTTGTGCTTTTAAGGATGAAGATGAACAAATATGGATACAGATCCTTCAAAGATGTTCGTCCGAGACATTAAAAAAGAAAGGTTCTTGAATCTTCAACAGAAATCAAATTAGATGATTTTAAAAAAATGGGTAAACTTGAAGAGAATGTTAATGTCCAGTTATAAGAGTTTAAGAGATTCAACGTTTCGATTAGCACAAAAACCAAAATAAATCGCGATCAAAACAAAAACAAAGTTGAAACAGACAAGAATAAGTTAAAAGAATCTAGAGAGGTGGAAAAAGAAAAAAAATGTTTTAGCTGTGGTATAAAATATCCACACGAAGGTGCCTGTCCAGCAAAAGAATCATTTTGCCAAGGTATGCAAAAATGGCAAAAGTTCTGTAAAGAGAAGTGAAACTAAAGATGAGTATGAATACTCTAGTGGCAAAATCTGGAGTAGCTATGAGAAAAATGTCAAAATAGGTAAACAACACAATGATTCCGATAAATTTTTTGTTCATTTGTGGATCAAAGACACCGGAGCTGATGTTAATGTTATGGACCAAAAAACGTATAATCGATTGAGATTTAAACCTTAATTGGTTTAGTCAGACACTTGTCTGTATGGATATGGATCTAAGAATCGATTGAGAATAGTTGGGAATTTGGAATTTAAGTACAGGAATGTCATGTTTTATGTAACAAGTTGAAATTTTAGAAATTTGCTAAAATAGGAAACATCGGTTCTACTAGATATTATAAAGCCAATTAATACTGTTAATCTAATCGAGAGGGACCAGAGTGTAGAAAATATTAGTTCGAAGTACAAGTCAAAAATATGCTTGAGCAGGAAAAAATTAAGCCAGTTAAAGGACTAACACCCTGGGTTTCGCCGAAAGTACCTGTGCCTAAACCCGATAGACCAAATGAGATACCGATTTGCAGAGATGCCCGGGAGGCAAACAAAGTCATAATACGCAAGAGACGCTCGTGTCCGACCGTCGAAGATTTAGCTGTAAAACTAAATTTAGCAAAATATATTTCGAATTTTGACCTGAAATCTGGTTATAATCAACTCATGTTACTTAAAAAATCTCTTTATATCACAGCCTTTTGTACCCACCCTGGAATTTTTCCAATACAAAAGGTTATATTTCGGAATAAACGCAGCTTCTGAAATCTTACAGAAAGTTATTGAGCAAGTTTTATCTGACATCGATGGATTGTTAAATTAATGTTTGCTAGCCGTAGTTTATCTGATGCCGACAAAAAATATTCACAGGTCGAACGTGAGGCTTTTGTTGTATTATTGGCCTGTGAAAAGTTCCATATTTATATATATGCGAAATAATTTGACAATATCACCGATAACAGAGCCGTAGAACTTAAATGCAATCCGAACAAAACCAAAGGCCAGAATCTAAAGTCGCGCCTGAGATTGTTACTGTAAGTTTATCGTAAAACACAAAGCGGTTGCTTTCAATATATCAGGCTTTATGGCAAAAAACCCTTGCGAATCAGCAGATAAGTTGAGTGAAAAATTAACTGAATCGTTTATAAATATGGTCTGTTTGATGGCTATTCCAAAAGCTGTTTCAACATCAGAATTAAAACAAGCGACGAAAAATGACCTGGAACTTATAGAGGTGGCTAAGATGGACAAAGTTCAACAATATAAAGCAGTCAGTTAATTTGAAGGAATAAAAGCGAACTCTCAATATCAAATTTTAAAAAGAAATAAGATCGTGGTGCAAACTTGACTTAGAGACAAGTAATCAGGATTGCTCATGGTGGACATCTATGGATTGTAAAAACCAAACAATCCCTGGCTTCGGAAGTAGAACGACTCGTAAAAATTTCCATAAGTGTCAAGTTAATACAGACGCGACGAAATACGAGCTTTAAATTCGTCCGTGATGCTAGAAGATCCTTGGTCATTGGTTATTGTATTTTTTTACGGACCATATTTGATGGTATTGGTATGCGAATGCTCTATTTTTCCTCTAGTGAAGGTTATTTCATTTGGCATTCCATTAAAAATAAAGTCGGAGAACGGGCCCCCATTTAACTCGAAAAAATTCAAAGAATTTTTAAGGAATTATCGCTGGACTCCTCACTCAGCGACGGTATTACCGCCTAATAGACAAATGTTTAAAACAAACTCGAATACTACCAAATCTACAAGTTTAGGTGAAATGAAAAATTGCACCAATGTTGAGTTGTAAGAAAGCGGCTTAGAATGGTGCAAAATCGAAGAGCAAAATTAAAAATTTTAACGACAAGAATCATAGAGTTAGAAATAGCACTTTTAAAGTCGGTAATTCGGTTCTGAACAAGTGGAAAAGATTCAATAAATCAGACACCATTTATGATCCAGATCCATACGAGATTAAAGTATAAATGGTTCAATGATTACGGTTAAAAGAGTGAGAAAAGAGCTGACCCGCAACTCATCTTTTTTCACCTAGCAATTCAGACATAAAACCGTTTCAAAAAAGTAAAATTTTAAATGAGCTCTTGTTTGAAAAAATGAAGCATTTAGAAGCGGAAAAGGAGGCTGAAACAGAAGTAGAAGTGGGTGAATGGAGTGAAAGTTCGCTCGAGGGAAACAATGAGACAAAAGAAGAGAATAAAGATTGTATGATGGATGGTAAGTTTACATTACGATTGTAAATTAATCTTAAGTGGAGAGAGACCCAAGAGATTAACCAAGAAACCAGAGTTCTATGGAGATCCAGTAACGCACATGACAAGAAAATACTTGAAGAAAAAGTATTTGGAAACAAGTCACAAAGAGAGCATTTTTTTTCTTGTTTTAGTTTTTTTTAAGTTTGATTTTTTGTTTTTGTACTTTATATAAAGTTAAGAGAGGATGAAGTGTCTTTACACTTACTTAAACATGATGTTGTTAGCTTTTAGGAACCAAGCCTTAAAGTTGTTTGTAATTTATAAATACAAAAGCTAACAACATGATGCACATGGCTCTATTTATATTTTCTATATTTAAAACAAGAAAAAAAAAGAATCGTTTAAATTATATTTCTTATTTATTTTTATTGTGTTTAATAAGCTCTCGCTATCCGGAGTGATCAAATCAATTAAATTTTATGTAAACTAAGGTCATTATTAAATTTTAAAAAATATATTTTAAAAAAGTGTTTCTTATATAAATTTAACGCGATATCACTAGCAAAACCTTTGACCATAACGTAAGGTAGCGCTTTTCAGTGAAATTTACATTTGATATCAAATTTTTTTTTGAGAAATATTAATGCTAATTTCCTAAAATTTTGTTTATTAAAAATTTAGATGCAATACTCGTTATTCACTAATTCCGAAAAATGATCGTTTATTTTCGCTCATTAGTTTTCATGTTATTATTTTTGTAAAAAAAGTTTTATTTATTTTTCATATCAATATTTTTTTAGAAAATAAATTACATATTAAGCCTGATTTTCCTTTTTTTTCACTTTAAAAAAGGCGTTCTAAATTTTTAACAAAAAAAATTTTAGAGACCCGAGTCTTAAAGACTTGAGTCGCACTTTTAAAACAGACTCGGACTCAGACTCGCGAGTCTTTACAAAATTTCGAAAAATTCGTACTCGAGTCTGAGTCTGTAACACCCCAAAGACTCAGACTCAGACTTGAGTCCTCTAGAATTTTGGGAGTCCCTATCTCTGATACTGTGAATTTGCTAATTTGCCTACTTTGTCAATTAAGTTACAAGAGATTAAGTTCCATTGAACAATAAATTCAATCTTTCTTAGCTAAGTTTTGGGTGTGCCTAACTAAAACACAAACAAAAATTTTCAACGCTCACTCAAAAATTTTTGGCAAAAACGAATTTTATTCTAACAGACATTTACTGAGCAACGTACATTAAACTTTTGAACATACAAAATTTTTGTAACTTTTTTTTTAACAAACATATTATTTCTTTCAACATACATATTTAATTAATTTAAATTAATGAATCACAGGACAAAAATTGTCAAAAATTATGCTGAAAAGAGGAAATATAGTAGGCGTTTAGCCACTAATAAATATAAAAAACAAAGAATAGACGATTTCCTTTAACGATGTTGATGAAGATCTTTTAAAAGTAAAAATAAAATTTAAAAAAAAATTATTATTTCAAAAAATATTTTAAATTAATTTTTAAAGTGGTTTTTAATTCTGAATCCACTCAATCCGCCACCAGTACCAAATCAGATAGTCCTACAAAAACCACCCATTCCGACGCCAGTACCGAATCCACCCAACCAAAATCTTCAATATGTAAAAATAAAAATACTAAACAAAATAGAAATTTGTTACAAGAGGTCAGAAATTTGGTATAGAAAAATTTGTTTTCAGATGATTTGGAAGAGCATGATCCCTTTTTCTTCAATGTTAATTCTTTTTATGAAGAAAAAATTATTATCAAAAATGGTTACGAAAATAAGCATTTTTATCTCAAGGTTACTACTAAAGCACTTTTTTAAAAAATAGATTAAAGTTATCTGATGCTATTTATAAATTATATCAAAAACAATTTTCTATAAGCTTGGAAGTTTTTCCGTTTAGTATGATTTTTATACGACGATGGTTTGTGTTCAGGTCTAGTATATATTTTGTAAACATTTTCATTAACACTGATAGACTGATCAACTGTTTCCATCATTTTGAACATTTTTAACATTTGAGTTCGCTAACGTCAGGTTGGTTGTTATTAGAATTTGTTTATTGGGGGTTTTTGAAGAAAACCTGATTTCCATATGGCAAGTTTTTTTTTTAATGAAACATCTTTTTTTTCAAAGTATGAATTAGATTAGCCAAAGAACCGTCATTAAATAAGATTTAAAAAATTAAACCCAAATACATTAACAAGAGGTTAATATATAGTAAAGAACTAAATTTCAATTTGATAAACCCAGTGACCAGTTTAGTCCCTTGAAATTGGGGAAATCTCTGTTAAATTTGATATTTTTCCAAATATTTTTGTCCAAAATTTTTAATAGAAATAGATTGAAACTTTTTGAAAATCACAACTTAAGTATCTTTATAAGCAATCAAAATTTACTCTTTTTTTGAAAAAAAATTTCCAAATTTAGTATTTTGAATTTGGACAGTAACACGACCATGTTGTTTTTATAAAATCGATTTTAGTTTGAAGAATTAGATGCACTAAAAATCATTACATAAGGCTAATATATTTTCGTAAGGACGGTGCAGGATCTTTAAGAGTTTTCGCCTAATGATGATACCATAATTCTTAGGCTTAGAAAATTTATATTCTGGCTAATAATGTTTCCTTAATTTACTGTTTAAAATTTCTAAACCTAAGATTTATGGTATCGTATTTTTTTTAAAGCTCAAAGTATGAAATTTATTCAAAATTTAAAAAATTTAAATTTAATAATATTTTTTATTAAAAAAAGAATTTATAATAACAAATTTTAAGATAAAAATTATTTTTTAGTCTCAGTTGGATTATTATTAATTTCTTCATCGTCATCTGTATCATTTAAAATAGGGATTATAATATTTTTTAATTTCATACCTGGCTTAGGTATGTTTTCCAAATTGAAACGACCATAACCCATAAAATAAATCAATGCTGCTACATGACTACAGCATCCTAATGTTCTTTTACCTGTTTTACAGCTACAGATCCAGCTTAAATTGTCCAAATTATTCGAATGTGGTTTAAATCTTTACAAATATTTTGTATTTAAGACTATTTGAATGCCTTGACTGAATCTTAGCGAAAACTATTTTAGAATCTTCATCATTTTCTAAATTGTTTGACACCAAAAACTCATTGTCTTCATTTGCACTAAAATGTTCAAATAAATATCCATATTCCTGTTCTAATTGATAATAACCGAAAGTAATATTTTTTCTTATTGTTTCAACATTTAGTTTTGGAAATCCATCAGCTTGTAACTCTTCAATCTTCGTAAATAAGTTCTGACTACTCGTTAACCTTAAATCCAAGTATTTTTCCAAATCATTTCTTAATTTTAATTTTGTTTTCATATTTTGTGCAATTTCTTCTACGTCTTCTTTGTCTGATATTCTTTCGGAGAAGAAAGCATTAATTAATGAAGCTCCTATTCGATAGTCGTCGAAAATATTACTAAGCAATGAGTTCTGAGTTTCTTTCAAAGCTTTAAACTGTTGTTTGAATATTCCATTTATAACCTCTATGATGTATCGGCATTTTGTTACTAACCGAGTTTAATTTGCTTGGCTCCAGTTAAGCTGTTTTTGTCCATTTTTCAAGCCTAAATTTTAATAGAATAAAAAATTTTTAATTATAAAATAACTTTTTTTAAGAAATACAGGTTGGAATTTTGCTGTTTAATCCATATGTCGACTTTAATGTAGATATGCAATCTTTAAATCCACGGTCTAAAATTGCTAAGTCACCTTTTTTCAATAAGTCTTTTAGATCATTGTCTGTTTTCATAACATTTTCCATAATTAAAGCATCGTTATCAGTAGCAGCGTGGTTTCCATAAACATCAATTATTTTCCCATTTGAAGTAGTAATAACAAATGGCTTAACAAGAGGTCTTTTCTTATGTCCACTAAAAAGTTTTCGCTGAATCATATTATTTGAACTCTTTTGACAATAACAATATGTACCGTCAGCAATAATAGCAAGTTGATCATCATTCAAATCAAAAAGTTCCTTTACCATTACGGTGTTTTCTTCCAACCATTGATCTCTTGTTAAACGCTTTGCTCCTAGAAAATTCGGCACAAAATCTTTAATCATTGCTTTACGAACTTGAGCGCAAATATTGCTTATACTTTGTCTATATTCAAAATCAAAAATATTAGCTATCATATTTTGATCAAGCCCTGTTTTTAGCCAAAACAAGTAGATAACGATAGCTTGTAGCTTGCTCCGATTTTCAGATAAAATCAGAGATTTTAATTCATGAAATATAAAAAAAAGTTCATCTTTTTTAAAACCTGTTGTTTTTAAGCATAATTCTTCGGTTACAGTCGAAAAATCAGTAAACTTGTTAAATAAAGATGACTTTTGATTTTCACGAGTTTTAAAACCTTCTAAAATTTCTTTTACCTTTTCATTTGTAAGTTCGATAGAATCACAAACAATTGGTATTTGATCGACTTGATCTTCTTTGACATAAAAATTTTCAGTAAGATGCACGCTACAAGCTCTTGCTCCTCTTGGTATTAAAATATCTCGTTTCATATAAATATCAATTGTAGCTTCAACTGACAATACTGTCATTGGTTTTGAACCAGTTTTTCTGCGACATATAAAACAAAAGCTGTGTGAGGAATACCCACGTTTAATATCTAAAACGGTTTTGTTTTTACGATTATCTAAATTAGTTTTCTTTCTTTCCAAATACAAATTATCAGTAGAATTTCGACTATGTTCGCCATCATTATTATTAGTAGAAAGATCAATGTTATTTCCAAAAGTGTTTTCATAACTGGTAAAAGCATAATCGTGATTTATATTTGGTGATGTTGTAGGTTGTACATCATATATATAATTATTAATATTATTATTATTATTATCAATATTTTTGTCATTTGTTGTTTGCTCAAAAATATTTTGTTCGTCGGAAACTACTCTTTCTGAATTTTTAGTACTTTTTCTTTTATCATAGTATTTCATATAATGTTTCATACACAAAACATCTCCAATTTGAACGAGTATACCAAAAAAACACGTTAATTGATTTGCCAAATCGATTGTTTTTATTTCTTTTAAATTGTTTTTTCCAATAATGTCCCCTCTTCTTTTACATCCTTGAGTGATTGGACAAAACCGCTTTGATAAATTATCAAGAGGCATTTTATCAAATTTTTTTTTACTTTTTTAAATTTTAATTTCTTTTTGCTTTTTTTTTTTAATTTTATATATAATTTTTTCCAAATAAATTCATTTTTAAGTATTTTGTAAATAAGGTGTTTTTAAATAAAATGTGACGCATAATTTACTGGACAAATAAAAAAAATTGCAAAATCAAGTATTCTCGGAAAAAGCCAAAGAAAAATGCTCTAAAATGAGCCATAATTTATTATTTTTACTTATAATCTTGTCATTCAAATTTGTAGGCCAAGTTTCAATGGAGATCCGGCGGGGTCCTTTCTAATGTAATTTTTTTTGGGCTATTTTGATTTAAACTTAAAAAAAAAAGCTTTATTAAAAAAAAAGTTGCCATATATTTTCGCCTGCGAAAATTCTGTCGTCCACAGTTTCCTCCTCTATTTAACGTTAGCTTGAGTCCAAGATTTTGATAACATGAAGAAAAAACTCGTTAATTTGATGAGTTCTAAGATAGTAAGTTTTTCTTTGTTATAAACTTGAATTCCCTTCTCAAAGGTGTTACAGGTAGAAAAAAGGTTTTCTACGCTACCACCGTTGTTGATAAAATAGTCAAATATATCATTTGATTATAAAATTTAGTTCAAATATTTTACCCATATGTACAAAATTGATATTTAATAAAGATTTAAATATTAAACCAGTCCAAGACTTTAAATTATTTTTTGAACGTGACCAAAAACCGAATGAAACCTTGGAAAGTTTTCATTCTATTGAGTAACATTAAAAAGTTAGTTGTTGATAATTTTCCAACATTACAAATCAATGGATTTGATGATTTTTTAAAAAAGGGTTTTGTCGAGGGTTTAGCCAACACCAGATTGAGAGAAAAATGTCGAGAAAAACTAAGAAAAACAAACCGTCTTCAACAGTCAATGTCTTTTGATGAACTTTTAACGCATGCAATTGATAAATACAATGGTTTTGTTTTGAATCAAGAAACTGAATCCGATTCTAGTAATGAAACTGCGAAAAATGTTAGATTTGTAGAACCGTCGAAAGCAACAAATTATGAAAATAATTTTCATAAGAATTGGGACAATAATAACCGTCTTAATAATAATAAACACAGGTATGAAACAAGGTATCAAAGCAGACAAGCGAACAACTCAAACAAAGATTCTTCAAATTCAAACTCGAATAATTCGACCTGGTCGAATAATTCAAATGTGAACTTGTCTTTTAGGTAAAGCTATATTTAATAATTCATTAGTCTCATATTTTTTTGACACAGGTGCATCTTGTAAAATTATAAATGAACCGTTGTTTGTGAGAATTAAGAAAGAAGACCCTGGAACTATTCTTGAACCGTATACCGGCAAACCACTGTGGTCATGCAACAAAAAATTAACCGTTTATGGACAAATATGTCTTAGAAACTGTCAAATAACAGGTGATTGTTTGAAAAACGTAACAGTTATTGTAACAAATCACAAAAGTCAATACGAGTGCTTGCTTGGACGTGACTTAATGAAGAAAGTACCAAACTTTGATGTTACCTTGACAAATATGGAAAAAGATATCAAAACATCAGCTGTGAATATAACTGAATTACACAACTCAATGATTAAGCCTGAGAATATAATTAAACCGAGTGAAATTCATTTAAAAGAAGAAGAATTACATGATAAAAATAGAAACATTCAAGTAGAACTAACCGATAAAAAAACTGTCGTAACAGAATCTATTAATTTTAAAGAATTAATGAATTTGAGCCCATCAAACGGTGAAAATTTAAATTCAACTAATGACTTAAAGGTTAGTGATAATTTTTTAAATTCTTTAAATGTTCCAAAAGAAAATTTACAAGTGATAAAAGAGACAAAAACCGATGCCTTAAACCCAGAAATTAACTCAGTCAAAAACCGAAATTGAAACCGTAAGAAAAAACATTATGAACGAGTTAAAAACAATTTCAGCAGAATCAGTAACCGATCTCACACCTAGCAAAAACATGGACATAGCTTTTAAAATTGAATTGCTAGATCCAAACCAAACACCAATAACAACGAAGTCAAGGCCTTTACCGTATCACTTGAAACAAAAAGTTAAGGAGGAATTGGATAGACAACTAAAAGTAGGAATTATCCGAAAAAGTAGAAGCGAATGGAGCTCAGCGTTGAGAATAGTCGACAAAAAAGATGGCTCGATTCGCATAACCGTAGATTATAAACCGTTAAACAAAATAATCAAAGGCGATTCCTATCCACTTCCATCAATAAAGGACCTTTTTAATAAATTGTCAGAAGCTGATGTTTTTACCCGAATGGACAAATCTGCTTATCATCAAATTCCTATTGAGGAAGAGTCCATCAAATACACAGCGTTCATATGTGAATTTGGTCTATTCGAGTATTTATCGATGCCTATGGGCATAAAATCAGCTCCAGCTTGGTTTCAGAGAGTCATTGAGGACGCACTGAAAGATTTGATATACCGAAGATTAATTGATGTATATATCGATGACTCGTTTATATTTACAAGATGTAGACTTTTTGGTATTAAGTACCATGAAACCGTTGTTTTCGAAGTTATCGAGGTGCTACGTAACCGAAATTTTAAAATATCTTTGGAAAAATGTAAGGCTGCTGTTGAAGAAGTCGATCTCTTGGGGTTTATAATCTCAAAAAATCGCATTAAACCGAATCCAAACAGAGCGAAATGTTTATTAGAAAAACCAAAACAAATTAATATACGTGAACTTCAATGTTGGCTTGGAATAGCAAACGGATACAGAACCTTTATTGATGGTTATGCTCAAATTGTAAAACCGATGTATGATCTTATGGGATTGAAAGATGTTCCTAAAAAATTTAGAAAAAAAATGGTGCTGTTGATGGAAAAAAAGGAGCTATCGAATGGAACCAAGATGCTGAAACAAATTTTGAAAAATTAAAAACCATCTTGTGCAGTGATCTTGTTTTGGCACTCCCAAATTTTGAAAAAACCATGCACTTAAGAACCGACGCTTGTGATTATGGTTACTGCGCTGTTTCGGAACAAGAACAAGAAGACGGCATATTCAAACCAATATCCTATTTTTCAAAAAACTACACGGCAGCTGAAAAAAACTATTCTACACCAGAAAAAGAATTGTTATCAGTTGTAAAATCAATTGAAGAGCATCATCAATTTTTATATGGAAAATATTTTGTTGTTCACACCGAATATTTGCCATTAACATGGATTCTAAGCAAACGAAATGTCCATCCGCGCTTAGAGCGTTGGTTATTAAGAGTAAGTATATACGACTTTAAAAAAGAATATATACTGGGACCAAAAAATATTATAGCCGATAGTTTTTCACGACTACCTAATTCATCAGAAAAATACACGTTAATAAATGAGCAAGGTGAAATTGATGTTTTAGCTGACCCTGGAGACACAGTTGAAAAAAAAATTCCACAAATTGCCAACGAATATTGAGAAAACCTCAAAAAATCACTAAAAGACTCATTTGAAACCGTAAAATGTAACCGAAATATCCGGATGAACAAGGCCAAAATTCATCATGACCGTAATATAAAAAAAACCGAATACAAAATTGGAGAGCTAGTTTTAACCGATCATCCTGAGTTAAAAAAAGGACTCTCATCGGGCATTGCCCACAAATTTTTTGGTATTTTTGAAATAGTAGGGAAAAACCCAAACAATGTCGACTATTTTATTAAGAAATTAGGTGCTAAAAAGTCTAGAACTAAACAAGTTCACATAAGTCGTTTAAAAACCTTTTTTCACAAAAAAGCTGATTTTTTTGAAAAATGTTCCCAAAAAACTATAAAATTAGAACCAGCGAATAAAGCTAGTCAACTAGCAACCAAAAACATAATAAAAAATAAAATCACAAAAAAATCTAAGAAAATAAATACTGAATCTGAAAGTAATTCAGACATTACTTTTAAACCGCAAAAATTTGAAACCCTTTCGAAATCGACTCGGAAGTTAAGATCAAAAATAATAAGAAACAATTATGATTCAGAGTCAAACACTAGTGACTACGAAACACTAGCTGAAATAAAAAACAAACTAAAAAAATAATTAAAAAGTTATTGTAGTCATTACAATAAAAAATTTTTTTTTGTCATTTTGTTTATTTGTTTTATTTCTTATTCGAATTTTCTCGTTAATTCATGCTAGAACCGTAACCTTTTAATAATAATCAACCAATATTAAATCCAAAAAATAACCACTTCACAAATTTCAATTTTTATTAAGACAAATTCTATTCAACTAAAATATTTCAATTTTATTTCAATGTTTAGAATAGCAAAACAAAATCAAACTTTATTAAAATTGTATAGTAAACAATGACTAATCAAATTTATGATTTGAAAAAGAAAACATTTTAGAATTTCAAATTTCATATCTTTGTGATAATTCTTGCTTAAAATTTCATTTTCTTCCTTTTTATTTCTAATAAAATAATAAATTTTTTTTTTGCATTAGAAAAATAATGCAGAACGACATTTACATTCGACGAGTCGCAAACTCAAACAAAAATTCAGACGAAATTGTTCGAGAACTTTACGACTTTTTAAAGTCTAAAATTGAGGAATTTCCCTCGTCGACTGAATGGGGACAAATAGATTATGTAGTGATCCCAAAGAAAACAAATTTAAATCAAGACGCCTATGTCGCATTTATGGCTTTTGAAAACCGCTATGTCCATCTCGAGGTAGCCAATGAGTTAAGAAAAATTCAACAAGTAGAATTCAATGGCCGTGGTATGTTGTTTGAGTTAAATTGTTTTAGCACAAAAACAGAACAACAAATAAAAAACCGAGAAAAATTCAAACAAATTTTAAACCGCCATACCACATCAAAACGCTATTTTGAATCACCGTTAGAAAGCCAAGAAAACCGAAATAAAAGAAAAAAACAGTTCTTTTTGAGAACATGACCTCAAAAACTCCGAAAGAAGACTTAGTCGCTGGTGATTACATCCAACTAAAATCACCGCAAAAAAAGTCAACAAATATTCCAACACCGTGCATTGAGTGCCTTGCGTTAAAATGCAAAATCCAAATATTGGAGGAAGAGCTCGCCAAAAAAACCGAAACCATAGAACAACTTACTAAGGAAAGGGAGGAGACAGCAAGGTTATTGAGTCATATAGCCAATAATTTAAGCAAGTAATTATTAAATGGACGTACTTACATAAAGTTTTTTTCAATAACCTTTTGTTTTTTTTTGAATATTGAGATTGTTGTTTTTTTTTAGTTTAAATTTATTGTTTATTAAAAATTTAAATTGTAAAACTAATCCATATAAATATACTAAGAACCGTTTAAAAACCATTTATTTATTTCTTTAAAAATTAACTAAAATTGTTAAAAACTTCAGGTAGAGGGAGGTATGTTGCGGACTTACTTCGTGACTCCTCACTTATTATTTCACTAGAACTTAACTTATGTTAAGTACTAGTGAAACATGTTTAAATTAAATAATAAAACCCCTTTTTTTGTTGTTGTTTTTTCTTTTTTTGTTATTATTACTCATCTTAGTTTTTTCTTGAATAAAATATTAAAATAAATTTAATATTTTCTCTTTTAATCAACCGTCCTAAACCTCAACCGAACCGTTTTGGATTAAATCTCATTTAATCCGGAACCTAAACCGATCAAATTGAATTAAATATATTAAATACCGTGTGTCTTTTTCACAAAAGACTTAGAACCACAACAATTAGTTAAATTTGAGTCGAAAATAAAAAATTTAAAATCATCCATATCATGATCAGATAAAGAGAAATGGATTCCAACTTCACTATATCTATTAAAATTGCATAGAACTTTACTAATATTTTGTTTAAAATAATTTATTTTGTAAATATGTTCCAAGATTCTTTCTTTAGCTGCTTTCTTAGTTTCACCTATATAAAAGATATTGCACTTAGCACATTTTATAAAATAGACAACGCCAATAGAATTACAATTTGAATCCCTTAAGATCGGGATACATATGTTATTTAACTTTATATAACGGCATTTAGAGATAAATTTACAGACTTTACAATTTTCTTCAAGATATTTATTACAAAAATTGAAAATTGTTTTCTTAAAACTAAAATTAAATAAGAGGTGATATCCCAAATTACCATTTATATGGTTTACAAAAAGAATTTTTTTATTATACAAATAATCGAAATTATTCTTGACTAGTTTAAATGAATCATTTATAAATGGTTTTAAAAAATGTGAATTTATGTCAAAATTCCATTAGAACATAAATATCTATTCCATTAGAGTTATAGGCAAGAGTTTACGGTAGTAATAAACAAAAATAAAAATTTTTTTTCGTTAGTTATCATCAGAATTCAAAAACCCCCGATGTATCAGAAACCTCTGATTTATTTTTTTTATTCTCCTCGTCACCAGATGTGGTGTTAAGAGGTTTTAATTTTAAGGAGTTAAAATATTAATTTTGTTCAGAATATCACAGTGACTTGATGGAACACTTAGTTTAATGCTGCAAATTATTTTTCAAGTAATTTTAAATAATAGTTTATTTCAAAATTTGTCGACATTGAAAATGATGAAACTTTGGGATTGAGTAAAATAAAAGGATTTGATAGATAAAGATAGACTTAAATTGGAACTAGATTTTGTTTCATCTAAATTTGATAGATTTATGTTTTTGATTTAAAGATTTGCGGAAAGAAATTTTAAACCAACCGAAGTCTAAGATCTCATTAATTATTTGTATTATTGGGTGATAGAACAGCTCGATTTTTATAAAAATCAAATTTTCAAATGTCAAAAATTGCTTGAGATTTGTTTTCAGTAGCTTTAGAGAAATTGAAAAAGTATTTTAAACATGTTCCTCAGCCTTGAATAGATAGTTTTAAATTTATAAGAATTATTGATCCTAATCAAACGGGTTTTGTTTCATATAACTTAAAGAATAACGAAATGTATGATTTGATTGAGCGAAAAGTTAGAAACGAATGGTCAATATACTTAGAAATCAGGTGCAGGGATTTTCCATTCAGAAGCTACGGGGCTTTAAAATTTCAAAAACAGCTATAGTATAAGTAAAGTTCTCATAAAATATTCTATAATCAAATTTTACTTTTTCATGTAAATTTCTAAAATGGATTCAATTTAATACCAATAAATTCAAATTTATATAAAAATATTGTGTTTTCATTTTCTAAACCATTTATTTCAGACAAACACATTCGTAAGGATTTTTCAAAACAATAAATAGCTCAAAGTATATCAATTAAATTACTTATTTTTTTTCAATTATTCAGATTTTAAATCCTGAGAATTTGAAAAAAAAAATCTTAAAATTTTTCTTAAGCATTTAATTAAGTGCATTAGAATAAAATGAAATCATTTCATTACACTTGAGTTACTTTGAATTATTGTTTGATTTCTATTTATTTTTTCTTAAGTCGATCCATTATCATTTGGGAAAAAAATATAACATATTTTTTCGTTTGAAATATTTAAACTTAATTTAATTGCCGTAAAATTTGCTTAATTATTTTCTTATTCTGCTTGTGCTGTTGAAACTGCCTTGGTTATTATTTATAAAAAATTGAATGGCTCATCAAAGATACATAATAGATAAGAAAAAAAAACAATTAGTTTATTTCAATAGTAGTAAACACTTGATTTGATAAAAATCAAAAAAGAATGTGTATATCAATTTCTTTATGTTTTATGTAAATTTTAAATCAATTTAAAAAATAAATTTAATGAAAACATAATTAAACAATTTTAAGGATCAAATATTTCAATATATATTTATCAATTTTATCGATTATTTTTTGAGCTTTTTTTTTTGTTTGAATATATTTAATAATTACTCATATATTAATAAAGAAAAACCATTTTTCAAAACTTTTAAATAGTTTCTATTAAAACAATTTACTTACTTTTACGGAGAAACAACAAATAAGAACACTGAGGTTGATTTTTTAGGTATCTCTTTTAGCCTAAGACTAGTCAAGGGAATTTTTCATATAATAATAAAATTAATTAAATATCCTATAAGGCAATAATCCTATTAAAAGAAAATTTTTTTATTTATTTTGTTAGGCTACAATGCTCTGCTATAAAAACAAGTCGTTTTGCTATTTAAAACTGTGTTCGATTAAAGGCTTCTTATTAGAATAATGTTTGTTTTTTCATGGCAAATTTAACTAAAATCAAAAAAATAAAATTCTTTAGGTATATTTGAAATGAACTGAAAAAGAAAGATGATTCTGCATTTTGATTGGCTCAAAAAGTTTAATTCATAAATTCTTAATAAAGAGAACTAAAAAAGCTAATTAGTTTCTGGTATTTATTCAAACAAATCGATTTTATTTAAACATGGCAAATCGAAAAAAATTTAAAAACAGATTTAAAGTTAATTTGAATATTACAGAGACTAAACCCCCGAAAAGTATTAATATTAATTTTCGAATGTTAACTTTCTCGAAGATATACCTATAGTACTAATAAAAAAAAGTAAAAATTCAATTTATTTACATTGCAGCTTAAATTGATACTAGTTTTTTTTTTTTATAAATTGTTTTAATATTCTTTATTTGATTATTTGTTTTTTAATTGAAATTTTAGCTTCCATTACTTCAGGTTTATGAAATGAAAAAATATAAACTTAATTTTTATCCGAAAATCGTTGCTAAAACTTATTTTGGTTAAAACAGTTTTGAGATTTTGAGAAGAAAAATCAAAAAGTTTCTCTCTCTTTATAATCTTCTTTTTTTGTTAATTAAAATTTATTAACTTAAAATCAATATTAATAGGTTGTTTAAAGAAACAAATATTTGAAAGAGATTTTTTTTCGAGAATAAATTTTATAATATATTTTGAATTTTTTAATTTTCTTAATGATGTTTATTATGAAAAGTATAAGTTTATTGTTAAAAATGACTTCATTTTGTTTACAATAGAATTTAGGAACTTGACTTTTTCATCAAAATTTATAGAATAATTAATAAACAAAAACAAATTCATGGTACCAGGCTGGTACTTGAAATTTAAAGATGTTATTTAAGGGACAATAAGCTAATCTTCCAATAAATCACTATTTTATATTAATAAATTAGAAAAGAAAAAGTTTTAAAAAGAAATGATAATCAAATCTCCCATGAATTCATTGTAAAACAACAATCATGCTAAAGGCGCATCAAAGTTTTTAACATTGAATCTCTAATTTTTGTTTCTAGAATTAAAGATAAATTGAACGACTTAAGAAGAAAACTTTAAATACTTTAATCATCATTCGCTTTTTTTATTTATTTTATTTAGCGTAAACGCTTGCTGACGAGAGCTACTCTAATGGGGAGCGAACGATAAAAAAGCAGCGCGCTCATTACGTATAGTAACATGCAAAAAAATGAAAATTAATTTCATGTCGGAAATATCGTTCGCTGTGCTCATGAGGGAGTCCAATAACCGAATTTTTCTTAATTATCCGGAATTTTAGTCAAAGTGGCTAGAATAATTTTGGTTAAAAAAGCGCCTAATTAAATAATTCCTATTTTATTTTATTTGTTTATTTTGGCGCTTAGGATAAAATGTAGATGCTAAACGCCAACATTGAAAACAATTTCTAAAAATGGTTTTTATAAATGCGTAATCATACCCAAGAAAAATGAATTTCCTTATAAAGACTATTTCCATGTATCAAAATTTTCCATTTTTATCTTTATTAATTTTCCATATTTAAAAAATAAAACGTAGGGGTACATTTTTAATCAAGGAAATAATAGTAAATACACTCTCTAAATTTCCTATTTTTTAGAATTTTTTTTAAATATGCTACACTTTTAATAAATCTAGTGCTATTTGGCAAATTGTTGCAGATTTTTTTATATTAGTGTCCTAAATTACCTCTACTTGTCTGGCGTACAGTTTGATTCAAATAATTATTTAAGGTTAAATAAAGATTTTATAAAAAAAAAAGGACAAAAAGTATCATTATTTCGATAAATTTAAATATTCAAATGATGAGGTAAGATCTTTCTTTAAACAGAACATAATTCACTATTTTCTATTTCTAAATAGCACCCAAACCAATTTCAAATTTTTTAAAACAAAGTTCAAATATTAAAGCTTGGTCACTCAAAAATTACCATAAGAATAGCTAAAAAACTTGAAAACTCTCTCATTGAACGTTTAAAATAAAAAGTCGACTTTCAAAGTCGAAGAATTTAAAGTTTTTGTTTAAGGCTAAATAATTCAAAATCTCCTTGGTTCAGTTTTTTAGACTTTACATCTCAGACAACAATAAATATTTACTACAGTAATTTTTGTTTTACTTTTTATCAAAAGCATTACTCTGATCGCATTGATAAAGATGTTTAAAAAGAAGACTATGCCCTTAAAAACTGTCCTGGGAAATTATAAAAATTATTTTTCAAATGAAAAAAAAAATGCTTAAACAAATTATAATGATAAGAGGTGAAGTTTGTTTATAGCAAATAAAATTGAACAATTACTTGGGATAAAATTATAACTCAATTATAAGCGGTTCAAAATTGGTTGGCTTTGAAGTTGTGTTTAAATTAGGTATTAATATTTAAACAAAAAATAAAGAAGTTATTTTACCATATTATAACAAGTATATACTTTGCTTATGTGTAATTAAAATAATTTTCAAGTGGATTTAAAATAAACATAAGATACATATATAAAAGATATATCATTCGATATTTTTAGAACGATTTAAAAATTCAATTAGATCGGGTTCTTAAATTTTTTTTTGATTTGGAATAAAAACATTTTCTAACTATTGCTTTTAACTCAATAATATAAGAGAATTATTAAGTTAGTTCATAAGTTATTGCCGAAAACTAAAATAAATATACGAAAGGTACGAATTCAGAAGTACATAAATGTGATTTATTTATTTAAAAGCAAAGGCAATAATTTACAAAAATTCATAATAAAAGATATTGAATTTATCTTATTTTTTTTATTTAAGCGAATAGTAATTTATTTTATTCTAGGTAGGCACAAAGTTATTTAAAAAGCCTACACGCCGCTAGAATAGATATAAAAATCGATATTATTCGAATCTATTTTATATTAATTTCTGATCATATTTTACAGGTGATATATGTTCTCAAAGTACAAATAAAAATTCAAAAAAATATATATCTCCCATAAGGATAAATAAAATTTCAATTTTTTATGTCTATATTTCTAAACCATACGCTCAATTTTGCACTGAGAACCTCCTTCATGTTTCACTTTCATTCATTTTGTTTTAAAATTTGAAATTAATTTGACAATTTTCTTTCATCCCAATATAAAACTCTCTCTAAAGACTAAAGAATATTTTACTTTTTTTATTTTTTTAAAATTAAATTTTGTATCAAAAATATATTGTTATTAATTAATTAATTAATTTTAGGTATAAAATTAATTTCTATGTGTAGGATTAAAATATAAAAATAATGTTTTGAGACGAACATAATGGTAGCATAAGCGCATGTTCAAGCAAAGAGTTAAGCATATGTACTAAGAAGTTTCACTTCGAAAAGCTATAAAAAAACTTTTTAAGTTGAATAAGTTATTAAATTCCAAGATAAAAAATATGCTTTCTATTTAGAATCATATTTAAGCATATTATTTAAATTGAATAATTATTTTAAAAAAAAAAAACAAATAAGTTTATTGTTAATGGAGAAAAGAAATACATATAAGAATAAAAATTAAGTTATAAAATGACAAATTTGATTGGTTCATATCAAATTAATAAAAATAAAAAAATAAATACAAATCAAAGAAAAAAGTTTTTTTTTTTGCTAATTATTTCGTTTCTAACCAATAGAAAATTTTTAATGAAAAAAATAAAATAATTAATTTGACGAATAACAAATTTGTTTTAATTACTTTTTCATTTTCTCATATATAAACTAATTTTTTTTTTAAATCAAACAAAATTAAAACCAGGCGGAGTTTTTTTTTATTTGGTTAAAACAATAATTATAAAAATCTTTTATAGTTATTTTTTATTTTTCAGAGAGAAATTTTTATTTTTTTTTCATAAATCAGAAGCTAACTAAAAAAAAAGTAAAAACTTAATTAATTTTTTCACGTAGTAGATAAATCGCATCAAGATATATAAATGAGATCTATTAAAACATTTGTATAAGGTATCGCTTTATTTCTCTTTTAGTTATTTAAATAAGAATAGTGCCAATAAAATATAAAAAAAAATTTTCAAAGATAAGTTCTTCTCTTTATTTTTTCGTATGTGTGTTTTTTAAACTGATAATTTTGTTTTTATTTAAAAAAAAACTATTTCAAATGAAAACAACTCGAAAAACTAAATATGTTTGATTCAGTTATTTTTTTTTATTTTAATATATTTTAAATAAAGGAATATTTTTAATATTTGTTATTAATATAAAGCATTCAGACTTAAGAAAACAAAAACAAACGAAAATATAATTATCGAATTATTTAAAGATAATAGTTTTATATTTTCGTTTCAATTCCATTTATCTTTCGGATTCGTAAAATAGATAATAAATAAGAGATAATTTGAATTCTTCTCCTTATTTCAAATATAATTCTTTTAAATTTCAATTAATTAATTGATTTTCTTGTTGCTTAAGAAGAGTATTTGCTTTATTTTTTATTATCATTATTATTATTATCACAATTAATAATAAACAAATGAATTTTGATTCATTGAAAAACAGTAGAGAAGAAACGGACGATAATAAATACATGGACAACATTTCCCAATCTAGTTCACCACACGATAATAGTATGATGATAAAAGAAGAAGAAAAAAACAAATTACCTAATGACTCTATTTTATCATCATCTTCTTCGTCATGCTCGTCATTTTCGCCTAATTTTTACAAGAATAATCCGGGTGTCAAATTAGACTGGTACAAACAGTATGAAGAAAGTCTTAAATTATTTAATCATCATAGACTTGCAGGATTTCATAGTTTTATGAAACCAAATCAATCGTCACCAATATCAACCAACTCACAATTAAATGAAAATAGTATTTTAATGGATAGATTTTATCCACAATTTCCACCATCACATCAAGCGCTTTTGGCTCATTATGCTCAAATATATGGACAAAATCAATTTAGTAGTCAATTTTCAACTGCTTTAACTCCTCAACACAATACAGAAATGTTGGAAAAGGAAAAAGAAAGATTAATGCAAAGTGGATTTGGTCATCAGGCGAATATTAATTTTTTGAATAGTAATCAACATCAAGAGCTAAGTCCAAAAAATCACAAAGACGATAAGAGAATAAGAAGAAATCGAGGAAATTCATCATGTGATTCGAGGTCAATTAGTCCTAGTTCATCTCAACATAGTGCACAAATCGATTGTGAAGAGGATGATGAAAATTTGGCTGATGATAGTCAGAGTATTAATGCAGCAAATGGTGAATGGACTTATGAAGAGCAATTTAAACAAGTATATATTAATTTTTTATTTAAGTATTTATTTTTTTTGTTTCTACTCTTGTATATATTCATTTCATGATCAATTAAATTGCAATTATATACATT
>NTPY01000759.1:173854-247574 GCA_002922825.1 Brachionus calyciflorus
TTTTATTTTTTTTCTTCTTCTTGAAGCTCTATGAATTATCTGATGATGCTAAGCGTAAGGAGTTTTTGGATGATTTGTTTTCATTTATGCAAAAACGTGGTTCTCCAGTCAACCGAATACCAATTATGGCCAAACATGTTTTAGATTTATATGAGCTCTATCGTCTTGTTGTATCCAAAGGTGGTCTTGTCGAAGTTATAAATAAAAAACTTTGGAGAGAAATAACAAAGGGTCTTAATTTACCTAGTTCAATAACCAGCGCTGCATTTACTTTAAGAACTCAATATATGAAATATTTGTATCCTTATGAATGTGAAAAATTAAAAATGAGCACTCCCAATGAATTACAAGCGGCTATAGATGGCAATAGACGAGAGGGTAGACGACCTGTTTATGGTTATGAGTACTCGAGTCCAAATTGTTCAAGTGTAAATTCAAATCTAAATAATCCTAATCAAACTGTTCAAAATACTCAAAATTCACCATCACAAATTCCCTCAATACATCATCCTCATCCATTAATTCCACATCCTCATCAAAATCATCATCATGCTTTGCTAGCAGCAGCAGCTGCTGCAGCCGCGGCTGCCGCTCATCACCACAATCATCCATTAAGTCATTTACATGAGAATAATAATTTAGAACAAAACAATTTGAATTTTCAACATCATGTTTCCAATCATCCAAATACACCACTTTTGAATCCATTTATGAAAAATTATTTTGAGCTAAATACACCACCATCAAGTACAGCCTCAAATGTATCACACGCTTCAGAAAATAGTCAAAATTTGAGTTCTAGTTCAAGCAATAATTCAAGTGAATTGGATGTTAATGTACAACGTTCAGCTATTAAAAGACCATTTGAATCAATTGATTCCAAATCACAAGAAATAAATTCGAAAAAAATTTTACTTGAAAGCAATCAAAATAGTAAAATTAGCGAACAACAACAACAACAATCTTCACAAAATTCAAAAATGAATATAAAAATTAGCGGAAAAGATTTTGTGGATTTAGATAGATCTTTGACAATTTGTTTTGAATTTAATGGATTTACATATCAAGGTACATTGCATCCGACTCGATTGGAAAATAATAATGGAATTCAAATACAAATTCCATATAGTGGTGAAGATGCTAAAAAAGAAATAAATATTTTAAAACCTGATTCAAACGCCACTACATCATCATCGTCGTCTATTAAAACAGATATAATTTTTTAAAATTTTTTTTAATTTTAGTTATTCTTTTTTTTATTATTATTTCTGAATTTGTAAAATATTTTTTTTCTTGTATTTAAATGTTTAATTTTTTAAAGAATAAATCAGAAAAAAAAAACAAAAATTTTAATTCCTATGTCGTCATGTAAAAGTTTCTAAATCGTTTTTTTTAAATGTATTTGATGATAAATCCATATAAATTGAAAAAAAAATAATGAGGCCTGTATTTTTTTTTAAATTTTATTCTAATAAAATTTTTAAAATAAATTTATAAATTTAACTTTATATCCCATAAATTTAAATTAAAATTAAAGACTAATTATTTATTCTATTACCGTATTTTCTCGAAAATAAGAATGGTTCTAATCAATTTAATCATTTTTCGATTGATTTTTATAATGGCAACTTAAATTTTAAGCATTTTTTTTGGACTTGATTCTTGGAGAAAAGAAACGCTCGATTAGAAGCATTTATACTAAGTATCGTTATATTCTTAATTTCGAGTAAATATGTTTGTTTTTTTTTCAAATTTTGAATTTAATTAGCAAAAGAAACCTTATGGTCAGTTTAATTCCTTAAACTTGGGGAAATCACTGTTAGATTTGATTTGATAATTTTTCAAATATTTTTTTCTAAAATTTTTATTAAAAGAAGATTGAAGCTTTTTGAAAAACACATTTTAAACATCTTAAACAGCAATCAAAATTAACTTTTTTAAAAAAAATCTATATTTTACTATACTTTTTATTTTTACCAAAAATCATTGAATAAGGCTTTTTAATTTTTTTGGCTAATTTAATAAATTTTTAATTATTATGAAAGTGATCAGGATGATATAAAAGTTCAATTCTTCTATTATGACCCGCGATCAAATAGAAAAGATTGATCTTGATAAGCTAAAACGAGTAAGAGCATTAAAGTATAAATCAAATAATTTTTTATTAAATTAAAATTTTGAAAACTCAATTCATTCATTTTTCACAAGACGCTTAGGAGAAAAAAATTCTAATTGAAAACGGAATGAACAATCAAACAAATCTTATCAAGACGAATATTGCGCAAGTAATGAATGACGCAAATATTCTATATCGCAAAAATTTTTTTAAAAATTCAATTTCTTTTATCAGTAATGCCTTTAAGATTAAAATAAATTCCAGATAATTAATTTTTTGAGTCTTAGTAAAGTTAAATTGATTTATAAAGTATTATTATTTCATTAGTCGAAAATGATTTGAAAAAAAAAACAAATACCTTAAAAACAATATTATGTTTACACATAACATTAGTTCGGTTTTTCTGAAGAACTAGATAAATCCAAGATAAACTACTTGAAATCATAAGAAGAATTATTTTATTTAGAACATAATTGAGCATTTAAATCAAACAATGACACTTCTTTAGAAAAAAAAAAGCTAATAGCACACGCTATAAATCATTAGAAAAACATTTGTGAAAGAAAAAATACCGTCTTTTCTTAGGCGCTTTAAAGACTCGATATTTTTTATGCTTTAGTTATTTTTCTTCTAAGCGTAAATCAAATAAAAAATGTGAGTTAATTATTTTTAAAACAGAATTAAGTATAAAATAAATAAAAAATAATGTTCTTAAAATTAATTCAATAATTATTTTGGTGTTAAAATTTTAGGGTTCTCTGAGAATAAATATTTCGGCTAGGCTTTAAAAAAATTTTTAATTTGAAAAAAAAAATGTTAGCTTATAAATATAAAGATGCGCAATATATACCAGTTGTTTCTTAATGCTTAGTTTATAACAACGGTTGTTTATTGACTTGATGCTTATAATTTAGGGAAATACAATTCTAATGCGCAATAATTCATCATAATTGATTTTTACACTTACAACAAATGCTAATATTTAAATGGAAAACAAAAAATTTACTTTAAAAATTTTCCAAAAAAAAATTTTGTCAAAAAAAATTTAATTTTTATTTAAAAATTAACTAGATTGGACTAAAGACAGATATAATGGTTACATTTTTATGTTATGATTTTTTAATAAATCATCTAAATATCAAAATGCAATTTTTATTAAATTAAAAAAAAAATAAAAAAAAACACACTTGGTGTTTATACTTATCCAATTTTGATTTCTTAAAATTAGTACAGTCAACTTCCGATATAATCAAATAGTCCACTCATAAATTTAAGTATTCGTTTAATCAAATGTTTTTTTATCAAATAAAACTTACATCAAATTATTTTAATCTCATCTTTTTTTCTGGATTCTTCGTACCAACGTTTACGCTTATACTGGTCACCGATGACCTCGGGACAATATTACATAAAATTTGAAAAAATTGAGAAACAGTTCTTTTTGCTAGCCCTATTTATAGCGGTATTAGAATGTATTTTTTAATTGTTCCATGAAACACTGACTCTTGCCAACAAAGAGAATACTTTGAAAATTTTGGACACCTTTTAATTTAATAACCTCAATTTATCATAGAAAAAAAATTAACAAATATTTCTAAAAATACGAAGAATCTTTTTTTTACTAATAAATTATGAAATAAGATGGACATATAAGAACTTGGAGATCTAAAGAAGTCTCTAAATGCAAGAAAAAATTTACTTGAAATCAAGACCAATAAACCCATGTAATTCATGTACTATCCTGGTCATTTATATGTTTCAAAAATAAAAATTCATTTCTGTTTAAATCACTTAACAAACATTCATAAAAGTTCATAAATGTTCATGTGAATATAATACTGAAACCCGATTAAAAAAAATTAATTAATTTTTCATCAGTTTAGATAAAATTTTATTTAATCATAAAAAATAACATAGAAAATTTAAAATTATGTATCGTTTTTGGTAAAATGTTTTTTAGAATGTTCATATTCAGATGGTAGATTCCATAGTTCGATCTTGTGCTCAGTGACTGCTTCTTTGATACATTTTTGATAAATTTTGAATAATTGTTCACATTCTTTATCATCTACGTTTCCTTTTAGATATTTTTCAGAGAACCATTTGTTAAAGCAAGCATCATATTGCTCTTTAGCTTCTTGACACTTTTTACTCAAACTGTTCATTATGGCTAAAATAGCTTAAATCTAAATAAATTAAGTATTCAAATTTTTATCAGAATAATTACTTTCTGATAAAAAAAAATTAAAAAAAATTAGTTATTTTTTTTTATAAAAAATGAATTAAAAATTTATTAAAATTTTCTGAATAATTTTGGATTAACTTTTTAGTTTCACTTTCATTTGAATTTTCACTTAATCTAGCAACTAATCCTGAAAAATCTATAAAAAAATCTCGAATAGAATCCTGTGACAAATTTTGAATATCCTTACTAATAAAAGATGGATACAAAATAGGAAGTCTATTCGCCAAATCATCTCGAAAAGTCTCAATCTCTTTTACTAAGTTGTTTAGAGTTTGAGGAACTTTTAGTATCAATAATAAAAAATATTTACAATAGTTCCATGTTGTAATAAAGTTCGGAAAGCGCATAATTAAATCTAAATTTTGTTTTAGTTCATTTACAATAAGATTTTCAATTTCTTTAATTTTAAATTTAAAAAACAAAAATTTAAAAATATTTAGCCTCGCATGAAAGACACAGTTATCAGAAGGATTTCTATAAACTAAAGATCCAAATTTTTCTAACAAATTTATAAGGATATTGGGAAAATCAGACAAAATATTTAAGGAGTAAAAATATTCAACTATCCAATTGAAATATGACCAGCAATAATAATTTGATTTGATTTTACACGATAGTGTATCAATCATAAAATCTATTTCTTTTAAAAATAGAATTTCATTGTCTTGAGTATTTAAAGAAAGAATTCTTTTCATTAACCATCTTCTATGTATATACGCTTGTTCGCACTTAAAATTCTTGATTAAAATTAAATCATTAAATTCCATTTCTTGCCGATAGAGCCTATTCTTTAAGAGTAAATCTTTTCTTTTTGACCAAGCACTAGCAAAATTTGGATTTATCAAAAGAACACATTTACTAACCGAATTTAAGAGATCATCTGATTCTGAATTCTTATTATCAAAGTATTTTTTTCGCCAGTAAATGTAAAATTGTTTACATTTAAGTTTATTAATTAATAAATAGTGATTCTGTTCGATACGATAGAATTCGGTCGGATCTTCCAATATCGGCATTATATCATATTCTTTAATTTTCTTTGAACAATCTTCTGAATTGATGCTTGCATCAATTAATTTTATTAAATTTTGACCATTTATCTCATCATTTTCTAAATTTGAATTCATCTAAAAATTGTTTTTATTTAAATAAAGGAATAGCAATAAATATTTTGAAATTTAGAGCTTTTATACTCTAAAATTGAATGAATTAGATTTTCTTTTCACTTTAAAAGCTTAATAATGTTTATTTACAAACATATAACACCATTACAGAATAAACAAAAATTTGATTTTTAAATTTTGAAATTTTGAAAGTATTTATTCCCAATCAGAATAATCTTTTAATAAATTTTTTATAAAATTTTCTGTATCGGATTCAGATACGTTTGAATATTGATTAATAGCCTGAAAAAGAAATATGGTTTGTTTACAACTATATGTTTTTATCCAAATTCTACCATTCATTCCAATTGTTATTTCAAATGGTGGAATATTTTTACTCAACTCTCTTAAAAACTGATTCGAACCACTCAATAATCGCCTAGCTAGTTCTAAATTTATTTTAAACATGAAACCATCTTTTAACACTCCTAGACCACTTGCCTTTCCAGCAGCATCAATACATACCAACTCAGGTTCCATGTCTTTATTTCCTGTCAAAACTCTACAATATAACAAATCACCAATTTCAACATTTGGTTTATTTCGTTTAGTTGCATTTTCAAAAGCCAAAAACGATAATGAGGCATATTCACTTGAACCGATATCAACTTTAATTGTCTCAGCTGACTTTGTAACTGCAATTCCTATAACATATTCATTGCGCGAAGGCACATACTTAAAAATTAAGTTAATTTAAATTTTTAAAATTTAAATATTTATTAAGGAGGAAAATTACTCTTTTTTGATGAGACTCCAGCCAAAAAAAGTTTTCCTTCTTTTTCAACAAGCCACATTTCATAGAAACTATGGTATTTTGATTATCTTTCCTAAGACCAGGGCCGATTACCAACTCTTTTCCTTCTTTTCTTCTAATCTCGATCTCATCTCCAGGAAGAGCAACTATTGATTCTAACATTTTTTATTTTTGAAATTTTTAAAACTTTTCAGAACCTTATTTTATTTTAGAAAAATTTTATAAAAAAAAATATTTTTAAATTTTTTAAGCATATACATGTAAAATTATACCAAGAAAAAAGTAAATTGAAAAAATAAGCTCAACTTTTGTTCAGATCAATTCTTTTCATTTTTAAATGTCTTTGGATCAATTATTTTGATTTTTTTTCAAATCTTGGAATTTTGATCAAAAAAGAGTTTCTTTTAGGATTAACGAAAAGCAATAAACGAAATCATGAAATGGTAAAAGATTTAGAAAAATAATAATATATAAATGTACCAAATTAATTATCTTATTATACCGTAAACTCTTGCCTATAACTCTAATGGAAACATATCGGATTTCCCAATCGCTTTCCATTAGAGTTATAGGCAAGAGAAAAAAATTTCATCGAATGCTTCGAATACAAGGCTTATTTTTTTCTTTTTTTTGCTTATTCGAGTCATAATATCTCATCGAATAATTTTCGAATAAAAGAACTTGAAAAGAAACCGGCCTGACCTTCTATTTGAGGTAATACGGTAGTTATCATTGAGATAAAGGTAATTTGAGGTAATACGGTAGTTATCATTGAGATAAAGGGAAAGTAAAAAAAAATGAAAAGAAAAAAAAACTCCTTTTAGTTTTTTTTAGACTTGAATCAAAAGCGGTAATTTTTAAATAAAAAAAAAAAACCAAAAGTTTAGAATAATCCTAAAACTTTCTTAAATTTTACCAAAAATAAAAAAATTTTGACCGATCCCTTCTTAAACTTTTAAATTGATCTAAAATAATATTAATGTCATAAAGAAAAATTTTCATAATCTTACATTTTTTGATTTTTTAATGCTCTAACCGCTTTTGTAAAATTTTCTGTGAAATTCACAAATTTAAGCCGAAAATGGTCAATAAAAAAGTGACTGATAATGTCAAGATTGTGGGTCTCCTTAAAGGTGGTGGTAAAACAAAACAAGAAATAGCCGGGCAAGTTGGTGTTTCACAAAAATGTGTATCCTAAATCAAAAAAAAGCATGAATCTACTGGTCAAGTCAGTGACTTTAGCCGCACTGGTAGACCATGGTAGCTAAATTTTTGAGACGAATCACATATTTTTAGAGAGATTAGAAAAAATCCTACCGTAAGCTACAAAAATTTAGCCGTTGATTTCGATTCTAAGTTCTCAAATGTTAAGGTATGTAAAGCTACAATTAGAAGATTACTAATAAAAAAAGTCTTGGCTGTCAGAAAACCTTTACTTACGGCTCAAGATCGGATCAAAAGATACAATTAAATGGTGTAAGAAAAGGTTGAACTGGACTGTTAATGATTGGGGGCGAGTAGTTTTCAGCGATGAGTCAAATTTCGAAGTGTTTAATCGCAAATAAAGGGTAATAGTAAAAAGATTTATTAACGAAAAATATCATCCGAAATTATGTGTCCCAAAGTAACAAAATGGAGGAGGATCAGCACGCATATGGGGATGTATTTCTTCTAAAGGTACTATTGTTTGCAATATTTATACGGGCCGATTTAATCAATATGTCTACAAGGACACACTGGAAAATCATCTTTTACCGTCAGTTAAGCTTTTTTACGATCCAGAGGATCACTGGATTTTTCAACAAGACGGTGCTTCAGCTCACACTGCAGATTCGATAAGAGACTGGTTTAAAGAGCGAAACATTGAAGTACTTCCATGGTGCCCTCGATCTCCTGATTTGAATCCAATCGAGAATTTATGGTCACTTATGGACGCTAAAATAGTCAACAGGAGGATAACCTCAATTGATCATCTTAAACAAGTTCTCCACAAAGAATGGCTAAGCATTTCAACCGAATACGTACAGAACTTAATAAATTCTATGCCGAAAAGAGTCGCTGCCTGTTTTAGAGCAAAAGGTGGCCATTTTAAATATTGAAAAACAGATTATTCTAAACTTTTGAAACGATTTTTTTCCCTAAAATATTGCCGCTCTAATTTGAAGTTAAAAATTGTGATCATTTTTATGTTTTTTTACAAATATATGTTTTTAATATTTTTCTGTTAATATTTTTGCCAATAAAATTAAAAAAAAATAGTTCTTTCTTTTTTTATTCTCATGATTTTTATGCCATTGAAATTTCTTTAAATTTCTAAGATTTATTCTAAACTTTTGAAACATACTGTATGTAAATAACGTTTTTGAGAAATATCTGAAGATAGTGTGGACGTTTTGCATTTCCTAAACCTTATAACTCGAAGTATCTGTTTTTTTGATAAATTCATATAGGTATTATCAAAAAGTTTGTTATACTATTTTAGTGTTAAATAATTTTATAATAAGTTACTATGGAAATTTTATAATTTTTTGTATTATTCATATCAAAAATAGGCAAAAGCTAAGAAAATTATTAATAAAAATATACATTATTATGATTTGAATAAAAAACCTTATTGTAAGAACTATTCTTAAGGAAATGTCAAGTCAATCAAATACAAATAAAGTTTCCTTGAATAGAATATCTAATTTTGTTTTAAATGAACAGAGTGTTGACATCAAGCGCTATACAAGTGGGCATCTAAATGAAAATCATCTTCATAAACCACCTGAAATAAAAATCCGTCAACCTTGGGATACTTCATTATCGAAATTGACTCCAAGAAAATCATCGAAATCAAAAATAAATATTCTTGAAGCGGACTCCAAAATTGGTATTAAAATTCTTGACACGAAAAAAAGCATAAATGATCTAAAACTACCCAAAATCTCCACTGGTCTTCAACTACCTTTAAGTGATAAAGAATTAGCTCTTAACATATTAAACAATTTCAGATTTAAAGGTGCCACTAAAGATGAAAAGTACAAAAATTTAAATAAATATGAAGAAGAAATTTTAAAGAGTGACGACTTAAAGATCAATAATTTCTTACATTCAAATGATTTGGCCAAAAGTTTGGAAAAGAAATTAAACCATGTAAATTTAGTAACAAATTTCAGAAAAAAAATTAGAAAATACTTTTTAATTTTTTAAAGGAAATAAGCAGCTTAGAGAATAATGATTTTTCAGAATCAAAAAAAATTGTCATGAAGCTAAATATTCATACTAGTACTTTTGAACAATTAATTAACGAATCAGAAATATTTGGCCATTTGCTTAACAAAATAAAGGTAAAGTTCTTGTTTATACGGATTTTTAAAGTTTTAGGTATTTTTAGAATTAAATTTCAAGGCTGAGTATGATGATTATTTGTTTTATTTAATGAAAAATCCATACAAAATTGATCGATCTGTTGCTCTAAATCTAAACGAACTGAATGAATATTTTGAATCAATCAAGCTCAAGCGCGAAACAAATAAAGAAACTATTCAAAAACTAGATTTAGAAATGGAAAACATTGAAAATCTTTTAAAAAAGTATTCTCAGATGAATTTCAATCTAGAGGCACGTATTTTTAGTGAAGAATTATTTTTCAATGAAAAAACTCTAGAACAAGCGGAAAGTAGCACAACTTACATCACAAGATAAATCTTAAGAATATAATTAATATTTAATTTAAAAGTCAGACCATTGGATTTGTCTAAGAATAAAGAGATTATCAAAAAACCAACCAAATGTGAAAAAATAGAATATAGCAAAGAATTAATATTGAAAAAACTCGATGATTTGAATGAGATAACCAGTAGTCTTAAAAAAGACTATGTACCTATTGTTGTTGTTTCAAATTTGAATCAAACAATTAAAGACATTGAAGTGAATTTAAATTTCATTCCCTAAAAACTGATGATTTTTTTATTTTTTTTATTGAAAAAAAAAGATCGAAACTCAAAAAATAAATGAGCAAAATAAATTTCTTAGATCCCAGGAACAAGAAGCCGAAAATGAACTAAAAGAATTCTTATTGAAAAATGATAAAACAGAATTTGCCAAGGACAATGTCGAGTATATACTTATTTTTGTTTTTTTAAAATGTATTTTATATAATATTTATGAAATTTTTTTTACAATTTTTAAGAGATTTAATGAAAATAATTTTAAATTTTGATTTTTTGCAAACAAATCATGAAGATAAAAAAACACTACGAAATGCAATCAATACTGAAAATAGTTCAGCTACAAGTTTTGATTATTATCAAACAAAATTTTATGACGATTATTTTTCGTAAAATATTTTATTTTTGAAAAATTTAATAAATAATCAATTTAAGTATAAAATCTAGTAGATTATTAGATATCTACTTATTTTTATTTTTCCAAAGCCCTTTAAAAATAAATAGAAAATTACTTTTTAGAAATAAGGGTTGTGTAGAATAAAGCATAAAAAATGGGATAACAAAAATTTACACGTATTGCTAATTTTTTGAAATTTGAAAAAAGTTTAATTTTATAGTTTTGAATCTAAACATAAACTTTAAAATTTTTAATCCAAAAATACTAAAAATTAAAAATTTTATATATTGTGAATTTTATATACCGTAAGCTTTTGCCTATAACTCTAATGGAGACCAATTGGATTTTCCAATTACTTTCCATTAGAGTTATAGGCAAAAGCTTACGGTATATGTTTTGTTCCCATTAAATATGTTTTCTTTCTACATAAGCATAAAAAACTTTTAAAAATTACTTGGTGAAAATGTTTGTAACAAATGTAGAATATTCTGAAAATGCATCGTTTTCAGATGGCAATGGTACATCTAAAATTGAACCTACAGTACCAATTGTCTTTTCGTAATTACTCTTGTTTTTCTCAGCTAATTTGGGAAATTTGAAATAGATTTTAGAAGGTTCATTATTTTCTTCTAATCTAAAATAATCATTCGATTTGTTTAAATCACTTTCATTTACATTTTTTACCTTTATGATTTTATTGTTATAATTTATCTTCTTTCTCGTTTGAAAAAAAATTACCTCAACAGTCTTAGATGGAGGTTCACAGGTTCCGTTATTTGTTTTCTTAGTGTAGTTAAGTGAATTCGGTTCTTGATTTCCATTTAGTTTTCTTATTTCCTTAATTTTGATAAACTAGTTTTTGATTAAAATATATATCAATGATTAAAATATTCAGAAAAATTAAATAAATAAAGTTAAAATTTAATTTCGCGAATTCTTTTAGATAATAATTTATGATGAGCATAAATAACTCATATCTATTCTAACAAAAATGTTTTGTAAAAAAGAGTTAACCATGCTTTAAAAAAATTGAATTTTATTTTGGGCAATTTCACTTATACAGCGTTTCTACCGAATGAACAGCGTACCCTTAACTAGCTGTACCCGAATCCGTATCAAACCGTTAAAAACGAACTAGTACGATACGGCGTTAATTCGGTAAAAATGCTGTAATAATCGAAATAAAGATTGATCGAGTTCAGAAACAACGCTCGGTGCAGTTTCCTTATTTTTCAATTATTTCAATTTCTAACAACTTAACGAATTAGGGTTTCAAAAAAATTTCAAAATGATACACTATATGTATTCATAGCTTAATTTAAAAGTAATATTTTCGAAAATTTGTTTGAAAAGCGTGTCCTTTATATTTTCTAACGCACTGGTTTTTAGTTAACTAATACCAATAGGAAATTACCATCAATAAATCTTACTAAAGACGAATTATACGAAAAGTGACTCGTTTAATTTTATTTAAAACTTTTTAAGATGTTGTTCAGTTTTGGTTTATAGAATCGATAGATTAGCCTACAGTGGTTCTAATACAAATGTAACATCAACCGTCAATCGTAATTTTTGACCGTAACCGTAACCATAGCTTAAACGATTTAAAATTTAAAATTATGATTAATTAACATGGGTTACGGTTGACGTTACATTTTTATGAGAACCACTGTATTGAGCGTGCATTGTGCATCAATTGTATTATAATTCTTTTTCAATTGAGATTCAATATTTATATTAATACTTACTTCCTTAGCAATTTCCTTTTTTTCGGTAATATTGAACGTTTCAAGCTTTCGATTAGCATTTTCATTTAGAGAGTTGCAAGAAATTATTATCTTTTTGACTATAGGTGCCGGCGGTCTAGAAATATTTTTTGTTTCAATTATTTTCACTTTGGGCTTTTTTTCAACATTATCATCTACCTTATTCGCTTTAGAAGTTAGTTTATTGATATTTTCAGTTATCATTTGATTTTTTTGTTGAATTGAAGGATTTGTTGTTTTTCCAATCGTTGTATTTAGTTTTTCTCTAATTATAAATTTATCACCCAAAATTAAATTTTTCTTTTTTTCATCATTATCCAATGTTTTCAAACTCTGCGATAGCTCATTTTCTTTAGTTGGTTTCGAAAAAAGATTAATTTCACTAGAATATAAACTTTTTTTGTTATTGAAATTCAACTGTAAAAAATTTCTCTCAATTGTATTAATATCAGGCTTGATATTTCGTCTTTCTTTAGAACTTGGATCACTTGTAAGTTTTTTCTTTTCAACATCTTTACTTAAATATTCACATGACAAATTATTAAATATTTCAGTAAATCCTTCGGGTTGGCCCCTTAAAGTAGGCTTCATTAACTCGTCAGTATTTGGTGGTCGAAATATTGGACCAATTTGTTGTTTTGTCTTATCATTTAGATTTTTTTTTCCATCATCTGGTTCAATTTTTTGATTGCTTGTTTTGGCTGAAGGCTTAATACTGTAAAAATTTGGCTTAGTAGTATACGGATCAGTTTTATTACTTGAATCTTGAGTTTTTCTATTGTTATTTCTAATTTTCGTTTCTTCAGAATATCTGTCAGTATTTTGAACTATTTTGCCAATTGAAATTAAACTTTCTGATGAAGAGGAATACGTTGATATCGAGGTAGAAGAAACAGATATTGAACGTCCATGTAAATTATTAATGGTTATTGGAGATATTTTTGCAGATTGAACAAATTTTTTATTTGATACTTGCTTTTCTCCAATGTGAAGTTCTTTAACTTTTCTACTATTTTCATTAAATTTATTGTAAATATCAAAAGGTGTTTTGTTGATAAACATGTTTTGTGTATGATTATCAAAATCATTATTTTGAGATGAATCACGTTTAAAAACAGAATCATTAAGTCGTTCAATGCTTCCTACTTTAGAGGCATTATTTCTTGTTCTTATGTTAGAAAAACAATTTGGAGTTCTTGGGTTGGATGGAACTCTATTTTGGATTTTAGACTTTGTTTGAGCACTGAATTTATGTCTTTCATATATTGCTGACATATCTTGAAATGATGAATTAAAGCTATAGTTATCATGAAACCCGTAACCAACATTGTCTTAAATATAGATATAAAAATTATTATAAAAAAGCACAATTTTGCCAGAGGTTATTTTTAAATGAGATCAGTGCATATAAGAAATATTCAGTAATTTTCAAAGATAAAAGTATTGGAACGATACTAGTATTCTTAAATTTAGCCTAAAAATTGCTAAAATATTTAAGCTTTGATTAAATTAAGAGATTTATCCTAAACTTAAGCCAAAAAAAGATATCACAAGAAAGTTTCGAATTTAAATAATTTTTAAACTTTTAAGTAAGATTAAAACAAAAATCTCGTTCTATCTACTTGCGCCACTAGATCATTTATTTTTTTGTTCATATTATCAAATTTAAAATTTAGTAAAAAACAGTTTGATGTAAGTGCTCTTTGGAGAAAAAAAATTTATAACTGAATTTTTTTATCTTTAATTCACCAATAAAAAGCTAAGTACCAGTATTATTATTATTGAATACTGGAATAAACTTTTACTGATTAGTAAAAAATCGCAAAGATCTCATCTGCAAAATTTAATTACTAGAATATGAATTGCAATCATGATTGTAGTAAATTGATTCAGTATATTTTATTCTGTTTTTTCCATTTTGTGCTGTAAAGTGTTCATTTAGGTAAGAATTTTGTGTTCTATAATTTTGTAATAAAGCTTTTGGTTGTGAAATAAATGGATTCGGTTCTTCGAGTTTGACTTGAAAGTTTGATTGGTAAATTGATCGAGCTTTTGGATTCTGATGTAAATTATTTAAATTATAATAAATATTTTTCGATGAGTTTTTATTCAAAAATTCATAACTCCCTTTACAGTAGTAATTATTATTATTATTATTTGAATTAATTGAATATTGGTTTGCATTTGGCTTGTACCAATTACTTAAAAAATCCATTTATCTATATATCTAAAAAATATTAATTGAAGTAAATAAAAGGAAAAGTGAAAATTTGAAAAAAGAGAAATTATATAGTATTAATCATATAGTATTATCCTTAAAGTCATAATCAACAGTTTATACAATACTGATAAACACTATACAAGAGTCCATTAGACGACAATTTTCATACAATTATGTCATTTTTTAATATCAATAGAAGAGTCATATGACATAATATTACGTCGTTTTGCATATATATAACGTAATATGAGATCATTTTTAAAGGATATGGGGAAACGTTGGAAAAAATCCAAAATTCGTTTTTTTTCAAATATTATTATAGATTTTGATGAGCTTGAGCGAAAAATGTTGGAATTTTCGTAATTTGAAAATCCGTTCAAAAAATATGGTAATTAGAAGTTTAAATATGCGTATTTCAGTCAATTTTCAAGCAAATTAAGCCAAAATGGTACCAAAATGTTGAGAATCGAAAGATAAATCTGAAAATTAAGAAAAAATAATAAAAAAGAGTTCCGACGACTCATAGGACCAAGATAAACATCAAAAATTGCTTATATTATGTTTATCAGTTTACAGATCCCTAAACCCATAGTGCCGTTGGTCTAATTTTTTTTTCCTTTAATTAGCAATTGAATTTGACCAAAAAAAATAATAAATTCAAACACTAGAAATTTATTCTTCCTCGGCTTATTATAATAACGAAGATTTTAGTCGCTTTTTCAAAGCAAAAATTATGATTCCTTTATATTTTTAAGACATTTATGAAGAAAAAAGGCTAAAAAATTTTTAAAAAATTATTTTTTTTGGCATTTTAACTATTTTAAATGCATTAGTTATCGTAAATAAATTATCAATAAGAATCGACAATAAATAATGAATTTTGTTATGAATTTGTTAACAATATTCCAAAAAATTATTCAAACACTCTATTAAATGTGCGATTGCTTGCACGCTGACTTTTTAAGGAACCAATCCTTTTTTAATAAGATTAAAAACATTTATTTGAAAGCTTTAAATACAAAGGAAAGATTATTTAAAAATCCTACGTGCAAGCAACTTCGTATTTAATAGTTTTGAACAAAAACGAAAATTGAAAAGAAGAGCAAAAATTATACCTTTGACTTTCCTAAGTCTTATAATTTCAGAACAAGGATCGTCTAACGTCAATTTTTTTAATCAAAGTTAACATGATATGACGTCAAATTACATTAAATTGGTTTATTTTTAATCAAAATTAGACATTAAATCTAATACCTCAAATAAAAGTAACTACAATTAGAAGAAAGTTGCGACTATCTGATATCATTTTATTCGAGTTATCTTAACTTTGTTCAATTTGGTTAAACAAAGAAAAATCTTAAGAAGCTATAAAAATTCTAAAAAATGAATTTTGCTTTACAAAATAAAAGAAAATTTTCCTTTATTTTCCTTGAAGAAAAATTTTTTCGTACTTAAGGTACAATGAAAAATTAACGACAAAATACTACAAGTTACTGAAGGTTTTACAGTTAAATAACTGATGATTCCGATAGGATTATTTCTAAACCAATATCTTAAATTCTGAATATTTAATATTAAATTTAATAGTAAAATATTTTTATCAGATTTAGTCAAAAATAAAATCGTAAATTACTTTATTTCCTAAAAGAAAATTTTTACAAAATTAATTTAAAAAAAAAAAACTTGTTCAAATTTCCTTTTCACAAAAGATTTATAAATTTTACTTTCAAAAGATTTAAAAGAAAAATTCTTGATTGAAAGCGTATATCTATAATATATTTTTATTAGACATGCTTCCGTGACATATTTTGTAATTTTTTTTTTGCCAAAAATGACATAAAAAAGCCATTCATCCATCCATAATTGTTTTATTTAGTTTTGAGTAATACCTTTTAATTATTTGAATTGAATTAGGTAATTGAATTTGCATACAATTTTTAAAAAAGAAAAGAAAGTAAATCTTAACAAAAAACAGATATTGTTTAAAAAAGGAGTTGTAATATGACATTAAATCAATTACTAAAACACAATAAAAATACAAAGAGCCTATAGTTTAAACTATAATATTGTTTTAATAAATACAAATTCACTTAAAGCTAGATTTGAAGCTAAATTAAATTTAAATTTTTAATAGTATTAACAATACATATAGAGTAAATTTTAAGCATATTAGATAATTTGGTAAGGATCTCTTCTTATTTATATACCATTTAATTTTAACAGATTATAAATTTTTAAATTTAAAAATTGCTTATTAAAATTCTATTTTATAAAAGCTTGATCATAATCTCAACTTTTTTGATTTTATCATTAAATTTTAAAAAAATATTAAAATCATTTGGAGCAAAATATATCAATAGAAAGATTAGTTAATTGCTTTTGATATGAGACTTGATAATATTGACAATTTCAAGCCAATTAGATACATAAATATTTTTTATAAAAAAAACGTGAAATGAGAATGTTTTTTCATTGAAATTTTTAAAATTTTACATCGAAGCCATCGATAAAGATTTCACCAATTTTTTTTTCTTATAGATTTTAATTTTTGATTTTTTTAATATCATGTGCTTAGAAAAATTTTTCTGTGCCCTAAATAAAAAAAAATTTTCAAGTTGCTATATTTAATGGATGATTTATTTAGCATTTTATTTTAATTTGATTTTTTAAACTAATGCTATAATTTTTAAATTTGTTTATTTATTCAAAATAAAAAAGTTGAAAATTAGTCGGTTTAAGTAAATACATTTTCAAGCGAGATCAAAAACATTTTATAAACGAGAAATTGTAATTTAATCGAATATTTTTTAACACAAAAATCTTATGAAATCTTATATGATATTTTATTTGTATATTCTTAGCTAATAAAATTTGTCTTAAAAATAAATAAAAAAATTTGATAATACCAAGATCGTTCATTCAACTTATCTAAATAATTGTGTAATCAAAATTTTAATAAGATTTTTTCTTCCATCTAAAAAAACTTCTTTGAAACAGGGTTCTTTGCTAATATAATAAGGCAAAGATTCTTTTCAGTGATTATATAAAAAACTGATTGTATTGATTTCATTAAAAAAAAGTTGGTTATAAATATTAATTAAAATGCCGACTATTCATTTGATAAATGTTCACTGAAATTGAACAATTTAATAAGTATTGAGTTAAAACTGAATTTGAAATCCTAGATACCATGATATTAGGTTTTTTTTTAATTCCCAGACAATAATAATATTTGAATGATTCTTAAATTTGAAAAAAAATACAATATTTTAGAAATGAATCATTTGGATATTTTTTCCTTAATTTAAGTCAGTTTTCGATCACATTTGTGAACTGAAAATTTTTAATAATACTGCTTCGTTTGTATATTGATTTTCTTTTAAGAATAAGTTAAGGGTTTCAAATAATTTTCAAAAGATTGAAACTATATTTCATTTTTAATATAATATACATTTTTCGTCTCTCACAATGGTTTGTTTATGTTATTGCAATACAGTTCTAAAAAAATCCAAAAAATTTCTCATTTTTTAATTAAAATGTAAAATAGTATTTTTTTTTTCTTTTTTATTTTTAATCTTGTATTTTCTATCTAATGAGGATTCATCATAAACATTTTTTGATGCTGAATTCGAATTTATCATCGAAATTTTAATTAGATTTTCTTAATTCTATTTAAGTGAAAAAAAAGTGCTTTCGGCGCTCTAGGACAAGCCACCGAAGACTAGGGTATATTTCAATTTTCTTTTTGGAATTCTAGTGTAAAAATGGACGCTTTATAACGTAGAAATATTTTTTTTTCGAAAAAATCAATTTAAACATCAATTTGGAGTTTATGATGAATCCTCATTAGATAGAAAATAAACTTTTATTTCAATTTAAATTTACAAATTATTTCAATAACTAAAAGTCATACGATAAAAATGACCTAAAATTTCGTTTTTTTGGACCAAGTTTTTTAGAAAAAGTATTCTTAAAATTTTTTTTTATTTTTTAACAAAATAATGTTGTATGTTCATTTTATACGAATTTTCAAATGTTTTTAACATTTTTTTTGATTTTTTGAGAAATTAAAAATTAAACTGTTATTTTTTTATTAATATTTTGACAATTCTCTACAATTTGATATATAAAAATATGGTACGTGCAGGGTCATAGTACAAAATAAGTTAGTATGTGCTAAGGGAAAATTAAGTTTTATGATAAAAATTCGAGTTTATAAACATAAAAGTAACATGTTTATGGTATCAAATTAAAGCTCTCAGAGTGAGAAAAAATTCAAAAAAAAAATTTATTAAGATCACTTGTTATCGGAGTTACACACCTATGTTTTATTTCTGTTTTAGACGGGGGTGTGCATTTTTCAGGTATCCAATATTTACCCGAGAGAAAAAAACAGACAATAAAACACTGTTCAAACAGCGTTTAAGCTTAAGCGTTTTATCGCTAATTATTAGTCATAATTTTTTACTGTTTTTATTAAAATTTAAAATCCTAAATTCTTGGTCGAAAAAAAACACAAGATTTTTTTTCTATTTTACATTTTCAAAATTTTTTAATTGCGTAATTTAATTTTTTTTAAATTCATTTTCATTCTAAATTTTGAAATGTTATTACGCAATTTTTTAGAAAAAATTTAAATAGAAAAAAAATCTTGCCATATGAAAAACCAGATCTAAAACGCAAATAAAAAGAAAATCTGACAGATGTCTGTAAAATACCATCTAATGAGCTAGAAAAACTTAGAATGTATGCAGCACAGTTCTCCGAAATTCTAAATTACGCAGTTTATTTATGCACTAACTGTGCAATCCTATTACGCGGTAGATTTCAATACTTTTAGATTACATGCATTCTCTAAGAATTTTCCCACTTTCAGCCGAGCTTTAAATCAAATAAATTTTAGCATGTTTGTTGCATAATTAATAAAAAAGAAGTTTTGTCTAAGTCAAATCGCCGTTTTAACTAGAGTTATGATTCGATTTTTACCCAGTCAATTCAAAAAAAATGTCAACAAACTGAGATAGGAACACAGACACTTAAATTACATTTTTTACAATAGAAGACGGGTCTTTTGAAAAAAACGAATTTAAAAAAATAATTAATTGTGAGAAAATAAAAAATTAACCATCCTCTTTTGATTTTTGAAATTTTTTTTTTTTAAACATAAAAAAGCGGTTTGTTTATTTTAAAAATATACATTCTGATTGGTAACAGAGTATTACAGTTAAAATTCATTTAACGAGAACTGTAACATAAATGAAACATATGTTATCATTATTAATACAGTGATTTGAAATCGACTGGGCTCTACTATTTAAGACTTTGAAAATTTTAATTTTTAAAAAAAAAAAATTAATTTCGATAAATACTAAAAATATTAAAAAATGAATTCAAGTTTTATCAAGCAATGGCTTAATTGATTCTGATGTCAGGTTTGGTTCTAATCCTACGTCTTCAATTGTACAAGATATTGATTCTGAGACAGCAAATACACAAAGTACCCCTCTTTTTACAAATTGTCCTGGCAAAAAAAGAAAATCTTACAAAAAGTCGTCACCAATATGCAACCATGCATCAAAAATCATGATGGGAAATGAACAAGTAATTAAGTGTAATTATTGTTCTGTATTTTATGCATGGCTTGGATCGACAACAAACATAATCTGCAAGACAAACATGGAACGCGTTTCGAGAACGATATCTTAAACTTGGAAATTGATACACCAAGGAGTGATAATTCTCCGCTTAATTGCTAGACTCGCAGTCGTGTTAACTCTAACCTTTTGAAGTTAATTGTTCAAGGTTTTTTGCCGTTTAGAATTATAGAAAATCCATATTTTAAACGGTTTTTGTACAATTTAAATAAAATTTGTAAACTCTCTTCAAGAAAAGATTTTTCAAAAGTTATTAAATATTGAATTTGAGACAACATTTCAATCAGTCAGAGAAGATTTAATAAAATAAGAAGCGGTTTGTGTAAATACAGATCTTATCAGATTCAGAGATACCCATATTTGGGAGTAACCGTTCATTATTTAAACGAAAACCTATTTTTGGTAAGCAAAAATCCTGCTACAAAACACTTACCTGGTCATAAAAGTGATAATATACTAATTGATGTTTTCAATGAACATCAATCTATGGCAAATATACGAAAAGATAATTGAATTGGTAACCGACAATGCTTCAAATACTATCAATTTTGCTGAGCTAATTAATAAATACTATGTAGACATTTCGACTGGTTCAAACTCTAATAACATTCTTCAATTTTGCTGTGCTGCCCATGTATAACCATTAATTTCAGGGAATAATTTTGTTACAATTTATAAAGTACTTTAATAAATGATCCGATAGAATTTTGTAAATTAAACAAAAAAAATTATCCACTATTATTTAGAATCTTAAACGTTTATTTTGCATTTGGCTACATCTGTTCGCTCTGAAGAGCTTTTTCAAAATCTGGTTATACCATTTGGGATAGGAGATGCAAAATCAAGCCAGAAAAGGTAAACAAGATGATGGTCATTTATGGAAAATTACGACTTGAATGTTTTTCATCACTAAACTGATCAAATTTCTATTATCCTTAATAGTAAATAAAAGCGGTATCCCTGATAAAGGACGACCTTAATATGATTTTGATTGATTGTTCTGATCAATTATTCTTTTAATTCACGATAAATCCCTGTTCAACTCCTTTTAGATAGTTCCTAACGTTTTTCCTTATTGCATCATAGTTAAAGTTGTGATTTTGTCCTAAAGTGTAACTGATCTGCGATTTTTGAATTCTGAAGTCTTACTAATTTATTTTTCGACTTAGCTAATAAAGAAATAAATTAAATGAGAAAGAAAAAGAGGATGCTCGTAATTTTCGTTGGGCGATCTGAAAAATTGAACATAAACGTTTCAAAGTCATTCCGTAGAATGAAAGACAGCAAGGGCATAAAGCAAATGAACGACAACACTGGGAGAAACCTAGCTATGAAAAAAGACCATTTTTTAGAGAATTATACAATTGATATTCAACAAGATCAGGATATCCACCTTATTCGAGAGGGGGAGGTAGAATCTTCTCGTACAGAGGTAGGTACTAATTCTCTTAAATTTCTTCATAGCAAAGTCACCAATGGACTCAATGACCATAATCGCTGGTGTAGAAACGGTCTGGAGAAAATTAAAAATAGCGAATCGAGTGGGTCTATTGAGCTCAAATGTTTATACATAAATCCAAAATCCCTAAAAACCAAATACCTGAGTTGTTGTCTAGAATAAAAAATGAATCCCTTGATATTGTGTTCTTTACCGAGACTTGATGAGAGATGTACTCAAAATTTAGAAAATACTAAGCCATATTTTAAAAATCGTAAGCGATCGGCTCACGGTGGAGGAGCTTTTTATGTAGAAAAAAATCTTAGCTCATTTGAAATGAATCAAAGGGAATTTTTAAACGAATCAATCGAGAAAATTTGGTATACTGTTGTTAATGGCGACGAAAAAATTCTGATTGGGTGCATATACAGGCCACCAAAATCCACTAAAAAAAACCGAATTTTGATTTAATTTTGAAAGTGAGTTCACTCTATGATGCAATGATGTTTCAGGTTTGATTATTTGTGGCCATTTTAATTTACCAAATATAAGATGAATGAAGACATTCACAAGTTCAGTTGATATTGACTCTTTTCTTTTACAACATGTGAATTGTCCAAAATATATGTTACCAAATCGGTTAAGTAATAATATGAGTTAATTTTAAAAAAGCAGATTTTATAATTATGGAATTTTGAAATAAATTGTTCAAGCTTATTTTAAGTAAAGACTGTAATGAAATGTATGAGATTTTTATTCAAAACTACAATTCTTTCGTTCAGAGCTTTGTTCCTTTTTTTAGAACACAATTAAACGTCACAGACCGAAATGGTTCAATCAAGAGATAAAAAATGTCTAAAATTAAAAAAGAAAGCCTGGTTTAAGCTTGTAAAACAAATTTTTCTTATGAGAAAGCAAAACAGGAATACAGAATAGCTAAAAGAAATTTATTAAAATTGAACAAAAATGTAGTTAGAGATTTTGAGTTAAATCTTGCTCTTGAGGCTAAAGAAACCCAAAAATTATCTCATATATATGAATAATAAAAGAATTTTCAAAGAACAAATTAGTGCGTTAAAAATAGACAATCACTTAGAACAGAATAGACATAAAATTGTAAAAAGTTTCAATGAATAATTTAAATCTGATTTTTTTACCTGAAATTGATAATGAACAAACGTCAAAAGTTTCTAATTATACAGATAAAATATTTGAAACAGATCGATTTATAGTTTTTAGTCGGGGTTATTAGGATTATTAGAGAATTTAAACCAAGATAGATCGAGTGGTCCTGACAATATTTCCGCACTTATGTTAAAAAAACTATCAAATGCTTTTTCAGTTCCAATTTCGAATATTTTTATTAAGTCCTGCCAGGAAGGTCAACTTCCCATAGCCTGGAAGACAGCGAACGTAAGGCCTCTTCATAAAGGTCGATCAAAATTAGATATAAAAAATTAAAGACCTGTTTCCTTAACTTTCATTGTTGGAATTATGGAAAGGTTATTAAGAGATGAAATATTAGTATATTTAATTAAGAATAAATTAATTAATCCAAATCAACATGGATTTATTCCTAAACGATCTTGTAAAACAAACCTGATTGAGTTTGGATAAGCTTACTTATGAACTAGATAAAGGTTTTAATGTTGACATAGTCTACACTGACTTTTCCAAGGATTTTGATAAGGTATCCCATCGAAATCTTTTGAGAAAGCTAAAGGAATTCGGAATACACGGAACAGCTATTTGTAATGTATATAAACGATCTACGAATGATAAAGATAAAAATACAATCGATATACTTCAAAAAACAGACCAAGAAAAAGATTTGGGAATTTACATTACGACCAATCTAAAATGTAGAAAACAGTGTCCAATAGCGGCAGCCAAAGCAAATAGGGACCTTGGTCAGATAAAAAATTCTTTTTCTTTTTTAGAACGAAATACATTTAAGCTCTTATATAATGGCTTAGTTAGATCCCATTTAGAGTTTGCTGTTGGTGTCTGGTGTCACACATCCAAAGGTGATATTGAAATTATTTAGAAAGGACAGAAAAGTTCGACAAGAATGGTAAAATCGGTTCGCAATTTTCCGTATGAAGAACGCCTTAAGAAGCTGGGAATGATTAGTTTAGGGGTGATCTGATTTAGATGTTTAAGATCATGAATAGTTTAGAGAAATTAATTTGACAAATGGAATTAACTTTTCATCATCAAACAATAGAAACTTAAGAAGAGAGCATGATAGAAGACTTGTAAAGGAAATTGTCAAAAGAAGCTCATATAGATACAATTTTATTACAAATAGAGTTGTTAATAATCTAACTCAATATCCGCCTCCATTTAGAATTTTTAAATAATAAAGAATAGATTCTATTTTAATAATTTTTTGCAATAGTAATTTTTATTTTTGTGATTTTTTGAAAAGTTATTAAACTAGAGGATACCCAGAGTAAATTTTTCAAAAATTATTTTTTTTCCTTAATTTAGATATAAATAATTTTTCCCAAGTAATAATTTCGGCAAAAGAATATTATTTTGAATTTGAAAATTTTATTGTAAGTTTATAAAAAAAATATTTTGTTTTTTCAATTAATCTTAGTGTTTCATTCGCTTGATAAATTTCTATATCTGATTTCCATATCTATTCAAGCGTCAACAAAGAAACGAGAGAAAAGATTATTTAATTTGCACGATTTATTTAAAATTATTCTGTTTCACCCAATAGATTTCGATATGTTCCACATAGCCGAAAAAAATTGATTTTTTTTATATTTTTTATGACCATTTTCTTTTTTTAAAGAGAAATTGAGTTCACAATTAAATATTGACAAAATAAATATGTTAACTTCTAATTTTGAAAGTGTTTATACAATATTCATTTATTATTAATGAATTGAAAGAATTAAAATTATTCAAAATAGCATTCAAAAATTAATTTTAATTTTTTAAAAGAATTTTTCGAGAAATATTAATAAACTTTTTTATTTCAAGATATTTTTAATCAATATAGAAATTCAAATAATATAAGCAAAATAAGAATTCTAGAATCTTAATTAATATTTATCATTAATATACAGTGCTTTTGTCTAGAAATTATTTTTTTTTTGATCAAATTTTTGAGTTAAAAAAATTTTAAAAATATATTAGAAAGTTTTAAAAGACATCTTACGAATTTTATTAATCGAAATAGGAGAAAATTGAAAAAATTAATAAAGAGAAAGTGTATTTAGTATTAAGAAATAAATTCAAGAAACCCGTATTCTTATTGAGAGAACACTCAATTGGAATATTTATCGATTTTTAAATTCAAGTATATTTAAAAAAAGACGGTGATAATTCATTTTAGTTCTTTAACTAAAATAAGAAAGTTATTCCGCATTAAATTAAATATTAGAAAAATATGAGCTTCGATGCACTAGAAAATTTTATAGGAATATCTTTAATATTTACCACATTAAGTGTTTTGAAAAAATAAAAAAACTCAATTTCAAGCTATGATTAATAAGCTCTTCATTAAGTTTAATAACAATTTTTTTTTGTATTTGGTCCCTAAAGATTTCTCTTACAAGTACATATATGTAACAAGAGCTTCAACAACAAAAAAATAACAACTAGAATTAATTGAGAAAATTACTCTTGATTTAAATACTTCCATTCTTTTAAATAAAATAATTTTTAATATTCTTAAATTAATTTTTATTGATTTTTTGGATTATCTTTTAAAATTAACTCCAAATTTTTTATATGTTGTGAAAAATTTAAGCTAAACTTTTGAATTTCTTTGTCAAGATCCAAGAAAAGAAATTATGTATTTAGGCACTGCTTATTTTAGATTCTATTCAAGCACTCTGCTTGTTCTTAATTATTAATTTTAAAATTCAAAAAGAGATGTTATTATGGTAAAATAAGTTTTAAAGAGTTTAGTTGTTATCTAGAATGTCCAAATTTCTTTTTTTGTTTGTTTTTTTATTTTGATATTTCTTTTAATTCTTAAGATGACGCTTGTCTTTGATTGATCGATTTCCGAACAATCGAAAAGACGTTTTTTTTCTATAGGATGAAAAAAAATTTTAATCTTGAGCTTTGTTAAAATTTAAATCTTATAATAAATTTATAGATTGGATAAGTACAAGTAACAGTATATTTCAGTTGCAAGAGAAATTAGACTGATAATTTTGATTTTATTAAGAAAATAAATTATTTGTATTGCTTATCTTTTTTGTTTTGGAAATTAATAATTGGACTGTTCTGCTATTGGTAATCTTAAGATTGATACTAATTAAATAATTCTTAGTGATCCAGTCATATAGTAATTTTTAAATGTTAAATATTTTAACTTTCTTAGAGAGCAAAAAGCTAAATAAAGTTTTAACTACCTTTACCATGGGGTAGGGTTAAGAAGTTAAAGTTAATGTTTAAATTAACTTTATATTTGAATCATAATTATTCTATATTAGTTTATTTTTCGTTTTATTATTGTGAGGAAAAATGTTTTAAAAAAATTCGATGACCCGAAAAAAACACCCTTTTCTCCTCGATCCTCCAAATGTTTTTCTATTACCTAATTTTGTTTGCACCTTTTATTTTTTTAGAGTTAACAACATTTAATTATTCCAGGGCTAACTAGTTTTAGTGCTAATCAAAATTAAAGACCGTATTTGATATAATAACTTTTTGTCACGTCGAATAATAAATTGTTGTTATTAAGATTTTTAAAATAAATTTCGAATAGCTAAATTTATAATATCTTTAACCCGTTTAACTAGATGAATTTTTCCAAGATAGAGAATACGATTTGATTTGTTTTGTGAATTTGACTAAAGTAATAAACAAAAATAAAAACTAAATTGTTATCCAGAAAGACTTTTAAGCTCGTGTAATTTGTTTCGTTCTCAATCGTATTCTAAACTGATTTCTGGAAAGATAAATAGCTAAAAAATTATTCGATTAATTATATTTAATTTTAAATAGTCGATTCATGTCAAAAAATTTTTCTCCAAATACTAGGACAATTAAAAATTTAGATGATAAAAATTTTTTGATTAATTAATTTTGTGATCAAATTTTTTGGAATAAAATAACTTTTTCATTTAAGAAAAAAAACACGCATATTTTCTTATATACAAAAGCTTATCTTATAAAGTAAGCAACCCAAGAATCAAATTATAATTTTTTTTTACTTTAAGTTTGAATTTATTGATTTTTACTAATTTAATAGAAATTATAAAAAAATAATATTTTTATTCATTATTTTGGGTTTTATTTATGTAAAATATATTAAAAGGAGTTAGTGATTTAATTAAATATGTTCGTGAACATCTTTCTTTCATATGGCTTTATTTTTCCTCTTTCTTAAGCGATATATTTCTTAAACTTGTCAGCTTGTAACTTTTATATGATTTAATTTATTTTAAAATAGAAAATTTAAAAGTTATTGTTTTTTTTGTTAGCTAACAACAAAATAGAATTTTATAGTTCATTCAATAAATATATTGGCAGTTGAAATTAGCTATAGGAATAATTATTTTTGTGCCTAGTATGAAATGAACAGGCTTTTTTTTTTATTTTTATAAGCACCTTAAATAAGTAGATTAAGTAATTTCTCATGAATAAACAATCAAACAATTAAAAATGATTGACATATTTGTTAAAAAAAAATTTTAAAAATTTTTAAAAAATTTTTTAATCAATAGTTTAAGTATTTTGTTTGTAAAATTTAGATTCAAAAAATTTTTTGATTTTTTTTGTTTTTTACTTCTCTCATTTAATCATTTAAAAACTATACTTTATCTTTTGACAGATGCTTTTTTTTCAGATGTAAAATTTTTTTGTTCAATGATATTAAGTACATGATGCAAAGTCTGCAGTCAATTACGGATGATTGCGACTACAAAAAAATGATATTGTTTTGTAATAATTATAAATATTGTATCCATATACCAACAACGAAATACACTATCAGCTTTACCTATCGTTTTGAATATTATCATCATTATAATAATTCTAATTATAATGATGTTAATTTTAACCAATAGACATTTTTTACAAAATATGTTTATTTATTTATTAATATCTGCAAACATGTTGTTTTTGATTTACAGCTTAAATTCCGAAGACATTGGTAATTACTTCTAAAATTTAAATTTTACCAAGCTTTACAAAAAGATCGAATTTTTTTGTTCTCGAGTGAACTTTTAAATTTAACAACCTCTTAATCAAGAATAATGATTTTTTAATTTGATTTCGATCAAAAACATTGATAATTAATACTCAATAATAAAATTTTTCTAAAACATAATTTGAGCTTTTCTGCCAGAATCCAAAGTCAGCTGTAGAGTGTTTCAATTGTAAAACCTTTGAGTTTTTTAACAAAAACAGAAAAGTTAAGATAATAAACCAAAATAGAAAGCGGTTTAGTTTAAAAAATAGGTATATTAGGTTGATTGAAGAATTTTTTTTTTACAAAAATATTTCAAAATTACCAATCTTATTTTGAGAATTTTTTAAAATTTTCTTTTAAAACAAGAAATTTTTTTTCTTAAAACTTGTTTCTTGGCTGTATAAATTGTATAAATCAGGACTAGCATCAACCACTACCTTATTTATCTGGTAAACTGCCGGAGCGGATTTAAAGAAAATTTTATCCCATCTAAGAAATTCCTCAATCTAAGGAATGAAAGAGGCCTTGTCCTTAATAATTTACGCGTGACTCCTTGACATATTTTAATGAGCATATAGGCATGTCTCATCCTTCGGTAAGTTATTACTTCTGAACACAAAATCAGGTGTCCAGAAACAACCTAAAAATTTTAAATTAATGATTGGGACAATGATAGATTTAACTTCATTGTACATACCTACTTTAGTCACTATAAGGGTCCTAACTTTATTTTCTAAATACCTAACATCGTAGTGACCTATAATTACATCATCATTATAATACAATATATCGTGACTTTTTATTTATGTTAATATTGAAAAAAGCCTGCTTTATGTCAATTTTAACCCAAAACAAATTGGCCGGCCAATTCTGTTTTTGCAGGACTTGGTATACTGAAGGCAACATGAATTTGTCTTCAGAGATATACTTAATTGTTTAAAATTGAAAATTTGTCTAAAAGAGCTTTCATCCTTAGGCACGCAGAAGATACCAGTATGAAAGCCCTTATTAGAACAAGGTTCTAAAATACCCTGATTCACCATCATCTTAACCACTTTTTCATGAAAGAGGTTAATGATTTTATCAGATGGCGATTTTGGTGTTTATCGAATTTTTGTTTAAGATAAATCTTGACTCCATCCTTTCAGTTGTTATACAAATTGGGAGGTAAAGGAAATTCTTTAGCGAATTCTCTGATGTTGCTTTTGGGCCTAAAAAACATGTTATCCAAGACCTCACAAGACTCAACTATATTTCTTCTTATCTGATAGTCCATGGGAGACTCCACTGAAACAGAGGAGTCTTCAATGGTCCAACTTTCAGAAGAGATAGAGGACGAAATTTTGGATAAAGAAGGAGAATATAAAGACCCACTAGCAACAGGTTAGCCTAATAGGAGTCGACTTGAAAAAATTTTCCATCAGATTCTTCTTAAGAAAATGTTTCTAAAAGAGTTAAGCAGCTTGAATAAAATTGAAAATATTCTGTTTTAGCAAAAAAAAATAAAATAAATAAGAATAAAAAAGATTAAATTTAAGATTCAAATATTTGCAATCCAAATTTATACGTAAAACCCTTGTGTATCGATCAGACAAATACTTACAAATGTAAATGTAATCCAGGTTTTATATGGAATGGTCAAATGTGTGTTTGTAAGTTATATTTTACCAAATTATTATTTTTTTTTATAATTTCTAAATGTTTTTTATTCAAATAGCCACGGCCTTAAACAGTTATTTTGAATTCGAAGATAAATCAACAAGCGGCTATGTATTTTATGAAAAAACATTTCCTAAACTTAAAGAATTTACTTTATCAACATGGCTACAAATTTATAATTATTCATCGAATTATGCTTATCAAAACGATTCTAGAACAATTTTCACCTATTCTCTTGGTAAGTTCTTATGCTCATTTTAATTTTATTTTAATATTTGAAAATTTTTTAATTTTTACAAAGAAAATTCTGTAAATATATTTCGATGTCAGATATCTTCAATTTATAAAAATGAAAACTATGATATAAGCAAAAAGATGTTGACTACTTTTTTCCTTAAGATAAATATTTATCAATTTGAATGCAATTTAAAAATTTCTCACCACTATATTAAAAACTTATTTTGGTTTCATTTAACATTAACTTGGAGTTCACAAAATGGTCAGATAGATGTCTATTTAGATGGACAATTAAAATCAACATGTAAAAATATTGCTATTAAAAAAGAAATTAAAACAGCCGGTGTTTTTATCTTGGGTCAAACTCATAGCGAAAATTTTTTCTCTAACTTAAATAAGAAGGATGTTATACAATCGACCACTAGCTCATTAATTAAAATGGAGCCCATTAAAAATAATGAATTTTCTTTTGATTATTCGAATGAAAATAGCCTAAAAGCTGAAGATACTGAATTATTTTTTGTTAAAAATTTGGCCTTTGTTGGTCGAATTACTGGATTTAATTTATGGAATCATTTACAAACATCTGAATTTATTCAAAATGTTTATAATGATTGTAAATTAGCTTATTGTGGAAATGCTTCGCAATGGTCTGATTTTCGCCAAGGAACAAGAGGTGATGTTAAAATGAAATGGCCAACAAATCTACTTTGGAAGCGTCCTACTTGCTTTAACGAATCTTTTCAGAAATTAAGTTGTAATAGTTATTGTAACAGAGAAATAGGCCCAGTTTGTCGAGAAAATATAGAGAATAATATTTTGTGGCCTATGAGTAAATCAAATGAAACAATTCGGTTTAAATGTTTACCAAAAAGTGATAACTCAAAATATGCTACTAGACATTGTAAATATTATGTTAAAAATGAGTACAATTCAGATTATGGTGGTTCACAGACTATAGCTAGTTGGACTGTTCCTAACATCGATGAATGCATACAAGATAAACTTCTATTGTTAAAAAAACAAGTTAAAGATTTTTATACAACAGATAATTTCGACGAAAATAAAATACTGAGTTATTTAGAAACCCTCTATGATTTTACAATACAATTTATAAAAATTGATTCACATAATAAAAGATCTATTTTCGATGTTGGAACCATTTTTGACATTTTACTATATCTTCTTGATGCTCAAGTAATTTTATTTTTGTAAATTTAATTTTTAAAAAATAAAAATATTTTAAATAATATCGGGGAATTCATAATGTTTTACGAAAACTACGCAACACTTTGAGTGGTAATTTTTAAACAATATTCTATCATGATTATTGATCATGCAACTAAAAAATATTATATTCGTGATCAGCTCGTCGAGATCTACAAGCTGATATATAGTTTTAGTCGATTTATCTTGGGGGGAGGTTCTATAGTAATTCCTTTATTTTGAAATAAATTAAAAATTTTTAAACTTCTTAAATGATTTAACACCTTTTCATCTAAAAAACGTACTTCTAATTAATACCAAGGATTTTGTGTAAAAACCGAAATTTGAGTCGATTCGAGTTGACTCAAAAAAAAATAAGCTACTAGATTCATCTTCTTATCATAGAAATTTTGTTTAATAGCATTTGAAAAATTTTTTGACAGTATAATGTAAAAAGCATTTTTCCTTAATATTTATAACGCGTATTTAAATTTCTTTAGCAAAAAATTAAAAATGAGCAAAAATTTTTCAGTCGGTCACTGCTATAGCGAAAATTGATACAGTTGATCTTTGATATAACGCAAGTTGTTCTCTATATTACGTTTCGCAAAAATCGATCTTAACTAAAAAAACTCTTTATAACGAAACTCAAATACGTACCAAATTAAAAAATTATATTAAATAATGTCATGCTATTACGAAAGGGTATTTTTCAAAAGCGAAACCTTCGTTATACCAAGGATCCACTGAATTCAGATGTGACTTTTTTCACCAAGTAATCCCATGTCAAATTATTTCAAGGAATTCAATTTTAATTGTTTAAATATCGTAAAAGCTTGCTAATATCCCCAGGGGCTATATCCGAAAAATGACTGGAGCTATATGCGAAGTTAAAATGGGATGGGGTTGTCCAAAATTCAATCGATTTTGTTTTATAAAAAATATAATATTGCCTAATATGCAAGTATTTACTTTAGTTAATCCCTCATGGGGCAAACTTGAAAATAAATACGCTGTGTAGTGGAAAATTTTAAAGCATAAACTTTAAACAAATTTTAGATTTTTTTTAATTTTTTACCCGGGGCTAATTTGAATTTTAATTGAAAAAAATATGGTGCTATACCCGAGTTTAATAGGGGTGGGGGATCATAAAAAAAAGTAGAGCCTCGGGGCTATAAACACGATTTTACGGCAAAGATATTTTTATTCAGAAATGAATTTTCGTTTTTGAGTTTAGTTTATGTGACTTGATGAAACGGTTTTTTTATGTAGTGTTTAATTTTTTTTTTTTAAAGCAACAAGTCATTACAAGAAAACTTGAAAGTGGAATAATAGACGGCTACCCAAATTATAATGATACAATCAAATTTTCAGAGGTAACTTTATTAAAAAAAAACAAAAATGTCACAAATGATATTATCTTGAACAAATTTTTTCAAGTATGTTCTAGGAACTATTGATGTAATATTATCCATGTCGAAAGATTCTCAAATATGGTCTGTCAGTTTGCCTATCGGTTCCGAATCGATTCGTATATTTGATCTTGTAAATAAATTAGCGTCGAGTATTTACGACTTTCAAAAATTGAATTTTAATGCACATAGTGAAGATGAAATTGAATTTTTAGATAAAGATTTTGCTTTTAATTTTAAAAATGAATCATTACAATTTCTTATTTTCGAAATTAAATTCAATCATATAGGTAATATCTTTGTAATTTTTAATATTTAATGTTTTTTCTTAATCTACAAATTTAATTCCTTTAAGTATTTCGACAGCAACTTCTTTATCATGAAAAACAAATGCCTTTAAATTTTCAATTTCCTGAAAATAGAAACATAATAAAAAAAAACTTTAAACAACCAAATACAAATACGAGTATTAAGAATGATAGAAAATTTTCAAAGCCAAAAAAGTCTAAACATGATAGAGCACCTATTAAAGCATCACCTAATAATAATAAAACACTCTCTTTTGATGTTAATACTTTTCAAACAACGATAAAAACTTTGAATGTGTCTAAACCTATTCAAAATCAAAAGCCTTCCATTTATCATAGTTTTATAAATTTCAACGAAGTTAACCTCAAATTACCTCTTTTGAATAATAGAGAAAAATTTCAATATTTTGGTAAATTCAAAATTTTTTTTAACAGAAAACAATTCGAAAATTTTTTGTTTTTTTTTAAGATCCATATGCACTCCTCAATGTTTATTACGCTGGTATGGAGAATTTGCACCCTAATCATAATACTACTTTGTATTTATTTTTAAATATTAGCAATCTAATCAATTAATGATTTAATTTTTTTTTTTAAAGTCGTCCAAAAGATAACAATTTAAACTCAGTTGTTTTGACTACAAATTTAATCGGTTCTAACGGGTTTATTCAAATTGATGTCTCAAGTTTTAACACTACCTTTGATAAACCTTTCCAAATATTTTTTAATCAATTAATTGTAATCCTTAAGAAATTTTATCATCTTTTTTTTTATAAAAGAAACTTAAAATTTTATTTATTAAAGAATTTTAATATTTCTGATACGAGATGTGTTTATTTGCACGCCACCAAACAAAAGTAAGTGTGTTTTTATTTTGTAATTCTTTTAGATTCAGTTAGAAGATATTTTTATTTTTGGTTCTACTTATTTTATTGTCATCTAAAGAAAAATAAAATAAAACTTTTAGTTCGTCAAGCAAAATTTTTTCCATAGAGCAGAAAACAACTAAAAACTAATCTTGTATTCTGTTTCAAAATACATTTTAAAACAAAATAACGTTATCACTCGATAATTTTACCGGTAAATTTTCAAAATTGTACCACCCCTTTTTTGAAACCATAAGACTAAAGACTTCATGGTACAAATCTGAAATTTAGATTTGATTAAAAGAAATAAGATAGATAGAAAAAAAAGAATTTGTTAGCATCAAAAATTTATGCCGATATTTTTCACAATATTTTTTTTATCATAGAACAAAAATTTATAAATGGTCAAGACAAGAATGTGTATTGAAGGAAAATTCTATAGAACAAGTGATTTGTGAGTGCAAAAGTTTTGGAGCATATTCAATTACAAATGATTTATATGACCCAAATGTAATTAATACTTTTTTTACGTATATCTTAATGGTTTATAAAATTTTAAAATTTATTAAGTGGTCGCCTCCAATTGTAGAAAATGTACCTCTTTCTATTATTTCATACATAGGATGTATGATTGTTTGCTTGATTAGTATAGCCACACACGCAAGTCTGACGTACTTAAAGTAAATAATTTTTAGTAATAAACATTTTCTAAAAATATCTTATAAAATTTTTTTAAAAATTAATTTCAAGAGCTAAATCGACAACTACATCTGTTCACAAAAATCTATGCATATCAATATGTTTGTCACAATTATTAATAATGATAAGTTTATCGAATTCAATTTTTGATCGAAGATTTTGTCAGGCATTAAGCTTATTTAATCATTACATATTTATAACTGTTTTTGCTTGGCTAATGAATGAGGCATTTAATTTATATATAACAATTACCTATGCAGCTCATCAAAGTACACCTTTAAGTGAATCTAGTTCACTTTGGAAATTTTATCTTCTTGGTTGGTTGATACCTGCAATAATTGTTATCATAATGATACTTGCTAAATCTGATGACTACTATCATGAGAAATTATGTTGGTTTAATCTGGATAACATATGGATTAATATTAGTCCAAATATATGCATGTTATCAGTTACATTTTTAGTTATGATTTTTTCTGCTAAAGAACATACTGAAATTTCATACACAAAAAATGAAAAAGCTAATAAACTTATAGCTAATCATACTAAAGCAGTTTGGACACAAATTGTTTTGTTGAGTTTATGCTGGAGCTTTGGACTTATGTCATTCATGGTTATAGAACCTGCCCTTAAATATCTATTCGCTTTTTTCAACTGCCTTCAAGTAATTTTATGAAAGTACAAATGAGAAATGTTATATTCTTTTTTATTTTTTTTGTTAATAAAGGCTTCTTTTCTGTTTATATTTTATTTTTTGTTAAACGAAGAAGTAAGAAAATATTTTAGAGGTAAGAAGAAGTTAAAACGCCTTAAGGTCAAAGATAAGAACGGTCAAATGACGAATATTAATGATTTAATAATGGAGACAATTTCAAAAACTAAACAAGAAAACGAAGATGATGATGAAGACGAAGATGAGGAGGACGAAGATGATGAAATTAATAATCAACCTGATGGAATTAAAGAGTCAATTAATAAGCTTTTTATTAACAACGAAAACTATTCAACATTTACAAACAGTTTCAACAACGTATAAATTTTTAGTTTCCTTTTTTTTAAAAATTGTTTCTTTATTTTAAAAATTTTACATTTTAAGGCTGGTATTTTAGAGGTGAACAATTCCTCGATTAAAAGTGTGAAATTCGAAAGACCAACAATGCTGCAACCAATTACCGAACTTAATCAAAGCAAAGCTTTAAATTCAGAAGTAAAATATGATATTTATAAAAATACTGTAGCAGAAAATTGTATTGGTAAAAAATATACGAATGATGAAAATAAAGAAATAATATGGCCTCAGTTCAAAAAAAAATTATCATTTAAAAAACCCTTTACAAAAGACAGAAGCGAATACTTTTGTGATGATTCTGGTGCTGATTGTTATGAATCAAACCAAGAGAAGGTTACAGTTTTATAATATTTTAATCATGTACATTTTTATTTTTTTTTTTTTAAAGCTTCTATTAAAATTTTATTTTTAATTAATAAAAAATTTAAATATGATGAATAAAAATTATGAATTTTCTAAAATAAGTTTTTTTTTTAAATTTCTTTAAATTATATGAAAAATTTGTTGTTTGAAGACATTAACGAAGAAAAACTTACAGTATACTGCTAGAGGAATTGACAACCGATGCATTTCTTATCAAAAATTCACTTTTTTGACACTTTTTAAACCTTTTTTCTTTTCTTTTATTCAATAATTAAAGAAAATAAAATGGATTGGGTGAATTGAAGTTTTTGATCAATTCGCTCGATTCGCTCAATTCAAAAATTTCAAAATTTTATGCAGTTTTTAATTTTTTTTTCAAATTCATGTACTCTATAGTCTTTATGTTTTGAATTGAGCGAATCGAGCGAATTGATCAAAAACTTCAGTTAACCAATGGATTGTTATCAAAACCAACCTTTTTTAATTAAAACTTTTTTTCGAAAATTTTCCCATGTTTTTTTTTCGCAAAAATTTATTGGGTCAAAGGATATGGGGCAACGAGGTAAAAAATCCAAAATTCGTTTTTTTTTCATCTTCTTCAAATATTCTTCTAGATTTTGATGAGCTGGAGCGAAAAATTTTGGAATTTTCGTAATTTGAAAATCCGTTCAAAAAATATGGTAATTAGAAGTTTAAATGATAAATATGCGTATTTCAGTCAATTTTCAAGCCAATTAAGCCGAAATGGTACCAAAATGTTGAGAATCGAAAGATAAATCTGAAAATTAAGAAAAAATAATAAAAAAGAGTTCCGACGACTCATAGGGCCATGATAAACATCAAAAATTGCTTAAATTATGTTTATCAGTTTACAGATCCCTAAACCCATAGTGCCTTTGGTCTAATTTTTTTTTTCTTTTAATTAGCAATTGAATTTGACCAAAAAAATAAATAAATTCAAACACTAGAAATTTACGCTTCCTTGGCTTATTATGATAACGAAGATTTTAGTCGCTTTTTCAAAGCAAAAATTATGATTCCTATATATTTTTAAGACATTTACAAAGAAAAAAGGCTAAAAAATTTTAAAAAAATTATTTATTTATAAAAAACGAATTTTGGATTTTTTACCTCGTTGTCCCATATCCTTTTACCCGAATTTAGTTTTTCATGAGATAAAAATTTTTTTATTTATTTTTTTCTCATTAGGTCAATCTTGACCCAGATTGGATTTTGCGTAAAAAAATACATACAAGAGTTAAATTTACTAAATCATTTTTTTTTTCATCCGGCTCAGGATTAATTATTGACCTAATATTTTTTCTAAAAACAAACCACCAAACTTTGAAAATGAAAAACTTTTAAGAAATTTGCTTGTTTGGTACAACGAATAATAAAAATTTAAAATATATTGAAGTGAATGTTAATCTAATTTTTTTAAAATTCTTCAGCAGATTTTCGCAGTAAAAAAAGAATATGTGGAATAATTAGTTTTCTGGAGATTTAGAATGTCAAAACGCAATTCTTTCTAGCCTTTTTAAATTTCCTAGTATATTTAATTTTTTTCTAAAAAAAATTAGTGACTTTAAACATTTATCCTCATAAACTTAAAATAAAAAATAAGAATTTCATGTATTTGATATATTTTGAAAATATCCACCTAAAATTTTATAAAAACTTGCATTAAATTAAATTGTTTATTTGACCACAAAACTTAAAAAGTGTTTTAATCCAGTCACTGGATAGTTCCACTAGATTCCGAAGAACCGACCGAAAAAGATTTTTGTAGACGATAGAATTAGAAGATCTTACAAACGATCCGATTCTTATTTTTTAAATATTGTCATACAATTGTATTTTATATTAACCGATAGCATAATTAGTTGAAAATAAACAGGGAATTGGCTGACCAAGGCAATTCTAACATTCAGCCACCTTAAAATTTGATAGTTTGGTCCATGAAGAAACATTTGATTAGTAAATGATTGTACTCGAAACTCAGTTGGGAGGTGTGAGACCCAAGCTTATGCGTATTCCCATCCACTTTTCCGCAGATATTAGGGATTACATGAGAGCTTAATATAGTTTGCAGCTGATCTGGTTCTACAGAGAGTGATCCTCATTTAATTTATTTTTCTGTTTTCAATTATATTTTACTGTTAAATTTTATTATTTTATTTTTGAATAAATCGCTTAGAACCATTTGTTTTTTTAAATTACTTTTATATCCCAGCCTTGACTCATTCTTTTGTTATATTAAATAAACATGCGCAAGTGTTATATGTATTTTTAGCAAGAAGAGAGACTTAAACCCGGACCATTGAGTTAAATTAAATAGATAATTTTTCTAAAATCTCAAGTTCTCTATCCGATGACTCGAACCATTCGGCCTTCGCCAGACAAATCATTTATTTTAAATTTTGAAAAAAATTCAACATCAACGTTACATTAAAAGGATTAAAATATTCAATTTCTTAAATAAAAAAAATCAATTTCCAAAGCTTAAATTCTTATCGGTGAAAAATTCATCTCAAGTGCTAGCGATATTTTACAAGGTGGAAATGATTACGAACACACTCTTAAAAATCAATCGTCGTCAATTCGCAAAATGAAAGAAAATATACAACAAATCATCGATGAAATACCCGACGTAAAATCCAGTGTAAGGAGCATTAAAGAAACATTACTCGAGCTAAATTCGTAACTAAATTTTGAAGTAAATTCTTTTATGGTTAATGAGCTTGAAAGTGTAAAGAGAAATACAGAAATTAAGAACAAATCAATCGAACATATTTACGAAACATCGCTCAAGAACAATAACAACATTCAAAAGGAATTATTCGAAATTTTGAAATATTTAGATCTGTCCAAAACTTAATTTAGACTTAATTTAAATCTTTTTTTGAGATTTTTTTAAAGTATTTTTATTAAATCAGTGGACAGCGCCGACTTAGCGGCGTTGAGTAAGTGGTCGGAAATCGGCCTCAGCCTTAGAATAAATAAATGTTTCCGAAGATTAATAGTAAATGGTTTAAAAATTACATAATAATTACTTATTGTATTTTTAGAAATCTTTGTGTTATTTGGCTACCAGAAAAATAATGTTCTATTAGTTGAGCAATATTTTTGTTAAATCTTTTCGTGAGTTTAATTTAAACTTTTATTTTTAAAAGCGAAATAGTGTCCCTAAATTTTTCCGATTTCAGAAAAGAGACTTTTTATATTAATTTACCAATTGAATTTCTAATTAAAGAATTTTTTTAAAGCTTTCTCAAATAGCAAAAAAACAATTATTTGTAATTTTTGAGGGAATTTAATTAGATTTTAATCACTTGTTTGAAAAATTTTGTTTAACTAGGTTTAATTTCAAATTAAAAAGTAAAAATTCTTTTAAAAAAACCTAATTATAGTTAAAAAAATAGATTGAAAGACATTTTTTTTCTTATTTATAAAAAAAAGGATTAGTATTGTAGAAAACTTATTTAAGTTTTTTAAATTTAACATTAAACAAAATAACTTGTCGAAGATGATGGCGAATTAATTTATCCAAAAAGAGAACATTTTAAGGCTTTATGTTAAAGTTTTAAGTTCTATTTTATAAGGGGTTTCCCAAATTTAAAATTCAAAGGACCTAAATATTTTCTACAGTTAAGACGTAGGGACTCTTAAACCCGTTTTCTTAAATACGAATGATAAAAAAATCGACAAAAATATAATTTTCTTAAATGAAATATTAAATTTTAGTAGTATAATGCTAATAAGTAAATAATAAAAAAATTTACTGAATCAAGATTTGACTGATATCGAGAAAAAAATATTAGCAATTTTTTTAATTGAAGTTTAACATTTTTTCAAGACTGATTATTCCACTCGCTTCAAATCAACTTAAACAATTCTATATCCCAACACATGTTAGTTAAAGAGCTCTATTTTTATGAAGTAAGTGACCTGAAGCCTAAGAGCTATATTCGCGTTTTTTTTACTCATCCGACTTTATTTTTACCATTTTTTCAGATAATAATTTTGTTTTTTTTTTACTAATTTAAAAGAGAAAAAGTCGTTTTTTCTTCTATATTATCTCATTTCTATTATAAACGAGCACGAAATTTGATTCTTTGATAACCTTAAAGAAGAATGGTTATTGTATCAAAAAATTATCAAAAAAAATTTATTACATATAAGCTAATAAGAAATAAGTTGAATTTTTCAATTATTAAACTAGTTTTATATTATTTATTGTAATTTGAAGATTTAGAATTTGAAGTTCAAAATCGAATAATTTTGGATTAATTTTTTTTAAAGAATAAGAAATTTTTTTAAAACTTTCTTCTATGAGATTTTTAAATACAAAAGATTTGTTTAAGTGTAAAAATTTTACTAAATAATAATTGTTCTTTTTCTTTTGTACGATTTTTGAAACTCATTAAGATTTTGAGAGTTTTTGAAGCATATTTTTTTTATTCATTTTTTGTTGTTGTAATCAACTGTCACATTATTTATTCATAAATTACAAAGAAAAGTAAAATCTTAATGCTCATTCAAAGTTTAAATAATTTTTTTTTCTTTTTTTATTTTAACCTAAGGTATAAGTGTCTAGATGATTAAAAAGGTTATGCTTAAGAGGTCTAGCTTGAGGTGTTAATTTCGAAAAAAAATTTTTTCTTAGATTTAAAAATTAATTGGAGATTGTTTTAAGCTGATTAAAATAGGGCTTTCCCAAAATTACTTATTTATCTTTAACATTAGGTTTAATTAAATTAGAAAGTTTTTCCATCTATGATAGGAGAATATACTGCTAATATGGAAAAAAGATTAATTTTTATAGAGAGCTAATTTTTTTTTAAACTAAAATAAATAGTTTTTTAAAATTGGTAATTATAAATTAATCTTTAATATCGTAAGCCGTTAGGAAATATTTTTTTTCCTTTACTGATTTATTAAGATCACTCTTGAAGTTGGTAAATAAATCGATTATGAATTGTAAAATAATTTCCAATTTAATTCGAAAATTCAAGAATTTATGCTTATACGTAAATTCCATTCGAAATGCTAAAAATTTTTTGAAAGAATTTAGACCTTAATTAAAAGATTGATCTTCAGACTTTATGGAAATAAAAAAAATCTTTATCACATCTTAGAGTGTCATTTTGGATCAAATATTAATTTATAGATAACCATGGTTAAGTGCTACCATGGTTAATATTTAATAATTCTAAAACAAAATAATTTATTTGTTTTATGATAAGTCCGAGAGATTGCGTATGAATACTATAAAATTACAAAATAAAGAAAAATTTAAAAGTTTAAAATCTAATTAAATTTTTACATTAAACTTATTAAAATCACATTAACATTCTTGAATATACAACCTTATAGAAGTTGGATACAAGGTTTGAATTAATAATTTGTTTTTTTTTTTAGTTAGTTACTAGTTTTTTAATTTTTGTTTTAAACATTAATTAATTTTAAAATTTTTTAAATATATTTAATTTTTTTTATAAATAGAATATGTCGCGCATTAATGTAGACAAAATTTCATACTCTATTTATTTAGCCCTTTATATAAAAAAAAGAATATTGAAACAAAACTCCAGACTAGTAAGAAGTTAAAACTTAGAAAAAAAAAATAATTACCAAAAATTGCATTTTTTTTTTCAATTCAAGATACCATTTTAGTTTTTATTCGAGGCTTTTGAAATCTAGGTATCGAACTATCAATCAAGCCAAATATGAATTTTAAATAAAAAGACAGATCAAATTATTATTGCATAATAACCAGATTCATACGGTTACATACAAATAAAATTCTCTCTTTCTCTTTCTAAATCCAGGGCATTAGAAATTTCTGTTTTTTAACTTATGATATTCTTTTAATTGTTTTAAAACAATTTTTCTAAAAAATAAAATTAACTACTACCCTGAAGAAATCCTTAAAAATGTCTATTTATTTATAAATTTTAATATTTTTTTTTTACCAAGTAGTTATTGAATCATATTTTGTTTCTACCTGAAATGAATTTTTAATTTTTCTATTTTTATAAAACATTTGAGAATTCAATTATACATAATAATAGACTTTTATATATTTCATAATATTCACATAAATCAAATTAATATTTTTAGAAAATTTGTTTGTGGAAATAATCTCAGTTACTTAATACAACAAATTTCGTACAAAAAAATGTTTGAAGTTTTAAAAGATAAATGGTGTTTAACAACATCTATCATTTTGTACAAGTTAAATTAAATAAGATAGACGCCTTTAGAAAGAGAAAATATTAATTTATTTTTTTTTGAAATTTAAAAATTATTTATTTAGGCTTAAGAATATAGGTATATTTTCTGTTTGATTTTAAAACGCTTGGGTCAATAAAAATTGAAAGGCAATATATACCCTAATACCTTGCAAACAAATGTATGCATTTGAAATCGAAATTTTAAGAATAAATGCGCCAAAAAAAGCTATTTTTGAAGCGATCGGAAAACCGTAAAAATAATTAAAGCGTTGTTTTTTACTGTATTACAATATGTGGGCGCATTAATTGTTAAAATTTTAGGTTTTAATTCAACGCCTTACTATACAAGGTATTACGGTAGTTTTATTCAAATAATCTTATAGTTTTAATTGGCTTTTCTGTAAAAGGATACCAAGTAAAAATCTAAAATTTTAGACATATTTTCTTATTTTTTCTTATAAATCATTAAATTTTTGACTTGAAGAATTTAAAACTACATACAAATTATATTGAGCTTTTTCGTTCCAAAAAATATAAAAAAAATTATTCAAAACTGGATGAAAAAAAGGAAAACTTAAGCTCGAAACCTTACGCTCTATCAGATTAAGCATCAATAGATTATTTACTACCTTGTATGATTCCATGCCATGAATTAATTTATTTCAAAGTTAGTTTGATTAAATTAAATAAATTATATATGAATAGACGAGATGCACCAATTGATCATCATAGAAAACGTCTGGAAGCCTATAGGATTCCAGTTAGAACAAGTAGCTATATTCGATGATGCATTAAATTTAATATTATCTTAAAATATACAATTGGATAAGATGAATCCAATTTTATCTAAAAAAATTAATAATTTTTTAACTCAATCAAGATGAAATATTGATAATGGAAAACTTTTTAATTAAATTTAGTTTAGTAAGCCTTGAATGCAAAATTTTTTTAAAGCATAGTAATAATAGTAATAATCAGAAGATGAGCTTTAGACAATTAATTTATTAGGGTGCGCCGTGTTAATAATTTTAGTTATTTAATTAATTTTAAACAGTTCTCTGATGGTGGGTGTTCTAAGCAAACTTAATTTAGATAAAAATAGCTCTGTAATATTAGTACAATAGTTTTTGATTTACGGAAGGATTTAGAAAAGTTATGTAATAGTCTACAATAATTTTTTTTTTGTTATCTATGAGCAAACTTTTTAATTTTATGATTTAATAGCATTTTTTTTTTCACAAATTCTTTATTATTTTTGCAACTATTAAAAAAAATACTTAATTTATGTTTCAAATTAGAAATTGAATTTGTTTATAAACTAATTTATTAATTAGCAAGTAAAAAAAATATGTTTTTAAGCAAAAAAAAATAGTTTTAAATAAATTTTTGTTTTCTTTTTTCAATTTTTTTTAAAAAATATTCCAATGAGAATAACATGGCTTTTTGAAAAAAGTTTTTGGTGGTATTTGATGCTTGAGCTAATTAATGTTTTCATTCATCATCTTCACTATACTAAAAAAATAAATAGATTCAAATTTTTCAAAATACTTGGTTAAGGTATGTTTCACTCAAGATTAGATTTATTAAAATTAAGTTCAAATCAGATTAACTATTTTTTTTTTGTTATAAATTCATAAATGATATTATTTAATCAATACTGAATATTGATTTTATTAGAAAAAAAAATGATAGCTTTAAATCTTTTATAAATCTTTCAACTCAAGAGAAAAATGCCTCAAATCTTCATATCATATCTTTCTTTATAACAAGCGTTATAAAAATACGAAACAAAAATTCGGAATTTTTTTATAACTTGAAATTTCGGTTAAATATTTCTCTAAATATTATCATTTCTATAACTTGAAGTGTATATAGTAGTTTTAGTTTGTTTATTTAATTATCATTATAATGGACTAGTTAAGCTTTGGATTTAATATTTCACGAGAATTATGATTTGAAATTTTGCTTTCGGTTTGTATTTTTGTAAGTTGTAATTGAAATTTTTATATATTTAAATTGTAATTTTTATGGGCTTGAGCCACATGATTTATGACCCTTTTAGAGATTTTGTCACTTAATTTTTTTTAGGCTGATTGAAATAAATTAATTAAATTTTGAAATCTATTAGGGTATTCAGTTATATTAAAAGACAATTGATTTTTTTCGAATTTTAAAATTTTTTTTTTACTTTGTGTTAACAATACTTTGGCTTCAATGTTAAAAAAAAAATCGTCTTGATTCCTTAAAAAAAAACATTCTCACTTGAAAAAAATCATAAGTAAATTTATTAATTTTTTTTATATTTAATTGAATTTGAAGGATTCAAATATTTAATTTTTTGTATCAAAAACAAATTATCTGCAAAATCAACAAGTAAAAAAATACTTCCTTTCTTACATACGGCTTTAAGACTCGCTTCCTTAGAAGGAAAAAAAAAAGAAATTCGAATAGATTACTTAACATTAGGTAAATGAATTACATTTTAATTAAGGTTTATATCGAATTGACAGATTAAATAATGCGTGCCATTTTTACCAAGTAATATTCTTCATTATATGTAAACTTTGTAATTTTATTGAATTTTGTTTTTAAAAAAAGTAAATTCAAAAATTTATTTTCATTCTAATTTAATTAACAAGATCTAACCGAGGAGAGGATCTATATAGAGACAAATATTTTCTATTGAGATAAAAATCAGATTTGATATCTTTACACTCTGAGCTAAGTAACTTTTTTCGATTATCAAAGAATTCTATGATGAGAGAAATAAAATCATATATAATTGAAGCAAATTTTAAGTCTCATCGCCTTACACTCTACTAATTTCAATAAATAAACTTAATTAATTTTCTAACTTAACTAAGCATTCAAGTTAATAAAAATATAATAAGAAAATTTTTAAGAGCATCGGACCAAATTTTCTTTTAATTTTGTACGAAACCAATTTTGGAAAATTATCAAGTATTTTGAATGAACTTTTCATTGAAATTTCAGAATTAGAAATGATTAATTTATGAACTTTCGTCGAATCCAAAGTAAGTATTTAATGTAACTATGCATTTTTGCATAACAAATCTATATTTAAAAATTTAATAACATCTTGATCAAATAAATCTTTATTTTTAAATAATTTTATAAATTCTAGATGAAATTAAAATAAACTAAAATCAGAAATTTGTAAATATTTGTGAAGATTTAAATAAAATATATACAATCAATAAGCTTTATCTAAATGTCATCTTCAACTAAATCATCTTCATCATCCTCGACAACCTCATCAACAACAATTTCTAGGCCAACTTTGTCACCGATCCCTCAGCATTACATTAAATGTGTTGCTGTTGGGGATGGTGCAGTAGGAAAGACTTGTATGTTGCATACATACACGACCAGCAAATTTCCATGGGACTATGAGCCAACTGTTTTTGATAATTATGCAGTTACTGTAAATATAGGAAAGCAAGCAGTCACATTAGGTATTTTAAGTTATTATTATCACGTCAATTTTAAACGACTTCAACTGCACTAAAATCATTAATAATCAGCACATTAAAGTTTTTTGTGAATTTTCTTTTTTTCAATTTTTTTGACCAACAAAAATCGCTCTGCAAAGCACTTAAAAGGACTTTCGGTGGCAAAAAAAAATTTGCCAAGTGAACCAAAATTTGTGCTATTTTAATTGCGTATTTAAATTAGACTTTTTTTAATTGTGTTCAAATTTGCATAGAATTCAGAGATTTCTGATTTCAGAGATTTATAAAATTTGCCCACCATTTAAAAAAGTCTAATTTAAATATGCAATTAAAATTGCACAATTTTTTGCAGACGTTGCCAACAGGTAGAGAAAATTTTGCTTCACTTAATTTATAGTGATAGTGATGAGTCATAAAATTTTAGAAGTTATGAATAGCTTCAATATATTTCTTGCTTTAGTCCAAGCACAGCTCTTTTGTTTATCTTTTCAACTCTAAAGCTTAATTCTAATCAATAAAAATGTTGTACAGCTTAATTATAAACCTATATTCGAAATTTAAATATTATAAACTTGTGAGCACTATCGGGTGATCATCTATTAGGTGACCAAAAATATTTATTAAAAAAATATGCAAATTTAGTGATCAAACATGCATTTTGGTGATCAATTTAAACTTTTTATGATCAAAAAATAAATTATGTGGTCATATCTTTTATTTCTAATAATTTTAATTATTTATTAATAATTAAATATTTGTTTTGTTTAACTTATCGTAAAAGCTTGCGAGATAGTCCTAGCATTAAAACCGGAAATTTCGGTTTGTTTCCATTTTTTTTCTTAACCAACAAATTGTGTAAAAACCGAAAATTGTTAGTGCACGCACTTAGTAAACGATATTTATTCACCACGATGAAGACATGCAATTGGATTTATCTAACTGCTTTAAACTTCTGTTAGTTTTACACGAAAAAAAAATTTAGATTATTTTTTTTGAATTTTTCGAAAACTTAATTTAAGTTCAAACAAAATTGTAAAATCCATAATACGATTTAAGTGATCATTAAACAAATTAGACGACCAAATGAAAATTTATGTGGTCATTTATATATTTTGGTGATCATATTATGAATTAGGTGATCATCAGTTAGTTGATCACTTAATAGGCGATCAACTGATTACATGAACCTAAAGACCCAATTAATTGTATTGTAAACGTAGAATAACGAGATTATGGCGTAAATTTTTTAAATTTTAGTAAATATTCAATAAAAATAAATTATAAATCAAATTTGTTACAATACTATAACATGATTAAAATTTAACACATTTTAAGGTTTATTCGATACGGCTGGTCAAGAGGACTGGGATAAACTTAGAATTATGTCATATACCGCAACTGACGTGTTCATTATTTGTTTTTCTGTAATGGAACCTTCTAGCTTTTCGAATGTTGAAGAAAAATGGATCCCCGAAATAAAACAGTATAGTCAAAATATTCCATTTATAATTGTTGGCACTCAAGTCGACCTAAGAGATAACATAATATCATTAAAAGATCTAAATCGAAAGCGTATGAAACCTGTTTCAAAAGAAGAAGGTGAAAAAATGGCACGTAAATTAGGCGCCAGAGCTTATATAGAATGTTCGGCTTTGCTAAACTATAATGTTAAGCAAGTCTTTGATACAGCAATAATAACTTATTTTCAGCCTTATAGGCCGAAAAAAAGTCGATTTAAAAGACTTTTATGCGGATGGACAAAATCAAATGAACTATCAAACTAATACGCTTGATTTAGAAAAAGAGAAAATTTTCAAATTTTTTAAAGAGATTTTGTAAATTTTTAAGTTTTTGTATTTAAATTTTTTTAGATAAATCTATTTTTTTAAATAATAAATAATTTTATAAAGTTTTAATTATACCTAATTTAAATTTCAGGGTATCGAGAAAGGTAGTTTTTTTTTAATACTAAAATTCTTTATTTTTATTGGTAATTTTATATAAAAATGATAGCAAATAAAAAAATGAAATTATAACAAAACAACTTAACGTTTTAATAAAAAAATTAAAAACCCAAGATTTATGCTAACTAATACTTTTAATCAATAATTTTTAACGCGCCTATTTCTTCGTTTATTTGGTCTTCCTTCGTAATCAATGTTATAACGATCATGATCATACCTAAAATTATTTCTGTTATAATCATTATGCTCCATATAATCATAATATTCCACATCATAACAATCATCGTCATAATTAGTGATTGCACCGTATGAATATTCTTCGTTACATGTATCACGATCGTATCTATTGTAGTTTCTATTTCTATAACTATTGGGTTGATTGTAATTATTTCGACGGTAGTTTTTTTTTCTACCTCCATAATTTTGTCGACCATAGTTATTACCATAATCATATTTATCGTCTTTTTCTCTAATTGGCATCAATCTTATTAAGTTCACCGGAATCGGAAAAGGTACTGGAGCTGGAACTGGTGCCGGGACTGGTGCTGGAACTGGCGCTGGAATTGGAGCTGCGGCTGGGACAGGAATTGGACCAGAAAATCTAGCGTTTGTGAATGCTGGTTTAAAGAAAAATTATAATTAAGCCAATGAAAAAAATATTTAAGTTAAAATTGATACCCATTGAAAATACATTCTTGATAAAACAAAACGTTAGAAGAAAGCAAAAAGTTTTTAGCATGTTTACAAATTTTCAATTTGAAAAATAAACTAGCATTTCAAATCGCTTTTTTTGCTTTTATTTAGGGAAGGCTTTATGCTCTCATACTAAACAAGGGTAAATTTTTTCTATTGAAAAAAATGCCTGATTTTGATTGGATAAAAATTTTGATAGTAAAATTTTGAAAATTCGTGGCTTTAAATCATAATTTCAAAGAATTTTTTTTGTTGAAGCGAACCTTGAACGAATAGTTAAACACAAAAGAGACTTTTTCATAAAACTAAAAATTTATTTCTAAAAAAATAAAAAAAACTATAAATAATTTTTAATAATTGAAAATTCAATCTTAATCATTAATTTCCTAATTTAAACGCGAATTCTACGTGGCATGAACATTGGTAGCGGTATTGGGATTGTTCTGGGTCCTACTGGAAGAACGAGTCCTGGTGCTGATTCTGGTGCTGGTGATGGAGCTCGAGCTTGCTCGTAAGATCTGTATCCAGATTTATATTGTGGAGCTGGTTGATTGTTATATTGTGAAGAATATTGGGATTGATATTGAGGAGAATATTGAGGTTGAAATTGAGGAGCAAATTGATTTCTTTGTGGGGCTTGAAATTGTTGACGGCTAGGAGCTTGAAATCCATAACCTAATGATTTATCTATTTTAAGCATAATGTAATTTTCTTGGTTAGCTTAAGATAAAAAATTACCTTGCGAATAACAGGAATGAACAAAGCATAAAACTGATAGCAAACATAAAATAAGTTGATTCATCTTTTTAATCTAAGCTTAAAAAAATCTTAAAATAAAAAAAAATTCAAGTTTGATGATCTGGCATGATAAAATAAAAAAAAAAGAAAATGTTAGCTAAAATTTAGACAAGAAGTTTCTTTTTTTTTTTAAAAAGCTCTTTACTATTTTAAATTTAATTCTTAAGACTGTAGTTTTCAATTTAGCTATGCAGATTGGCTTTATTTTATAACCAATATATAATTCATTCAGAAATGTACATTTTTATACTTTATCAAATTTAAATTTTCTAGCATGTTTTTGTAATGTAAAAAAGCTTTTGGTTTTTGCTATATTACTTTCAGGGGAAAAAGCTTTAAAATAAATTATTGGGTGATCAAGTTTAAGAGCCTAAAAATAATTAAAGCAGATAACTAGAAAATTGACATAAAACAAATAATTTTATTCAAACAAAAACTAAAACTGTAAAAATAGAATAAAAAAAAATTCAATAAAAAATTAAAAATAAGCTTGATATGCATTTAATATTTTTTCTTAATAATGACCATTTGGTCTCCGTGATCGATGATGGGATCGAGGCTGAGCTTTATTACGGTGGTGTCTTGGTCTATCATTTTTTTTTGGTTTTTGACGATCAAATTGAAGAACAGGCATCACGACAGGAACTGGATGCGGAATTGGAGCTACTGGTGCAAGAGCAATGCCCGGAGCTGGTCCAGGGGCTATTAGAAAATTAAATTTGTTTTAATTTAAAATATAAAAAAATCAAAATATTTATTTATTTACGTTGATTAAAGCCACTTTGGAAAAAGCAAAAAGCACTTTGGATTAAGCAAAAAATCGCTGACAATATAAACACTATGTTTTTCATTTTTAAGCTTAAATAATCTCTTGAAAAAAAAATAAAAAAAGGTTAAAACTTTAATATAAAAAAGTTATTATATCTAGCCAGGTCTCTTAAACTAAAGTTTTTTTTCTGTTCAATTCATCTTAAAAACTTGAATGTTCTAATGAAAGAAATGTTTTCAAATTTTTATAAGAAAATTTTCAATTTTTCAAATTTAAAAAACACACTCTTTTTGATTGAATTTTTTAAGCTTGCAAAATGAAAATCTAAAGAGCTTGCAATTAGTAAGATTCGTCAAACACACTCTATCAGCTTTTACTTATAAGTCTCTGACTTAAATTGAATTTTTCTTAAGATTTGGTTTGTTTAAAATTTCACTAAAAAAAAATAAAATTGTTATTTGACTCCTTAAAGATAATTTTTAAACAATGATTTTTTGCTAATTAGATAATTTCCCTAAATCCTTTCAAACCAAATAAATAAGTTCCAAATTAATTTTTCATAGTTGGTATTAAATGAACAAATTTAAACAAATAGAAAATTGACTTTAAAGCGATATCTCAGAATGTATGGTAAGGATAGATGCTAGGTAAAAATATTTTTCAATTGTACAGCTTAAATTCATACTTTTCTAAAGATAAAGTTTATTTAAAAAATGGATATTTTAAGTATTAATCTGTCTGAAATTAATTAAAATAAATGCAAAAATTTGCAAAATATTTCACATTAGCCAATCGACAGTATTCCTTACTTTTCCATTATGTTACTGAGGTGAACTAACCGGGACATTGTTTACTGTTCTCTTAAGTCTTCTTGGTACTTGGTATTTAACAGACTAATGATGATTCATACACTTGTTTCTTGGTCAACATTTACTGATGGGCAATCGTTTTTTTTGTATAAAATCGATTTGATTAAAATTTTCAACCCCCTTCAATAATATTCGAAAATTATATCAAATTGTAGATAATAAAATTCTATATCCAAGACTCCATAAATATTAATCTAATTTCAAAAATCACTTTTTAAATGATTTAAACCTGACTTTCTAAAATTCGGTTGTAAAAATAAAGAATTTTATTTTTAATTATTGGCAGATTTTTTGGGGAATTCTTGAAGGGGTCGAAAATTTTGATCAAATCGGTTTTATAAAAAAAAATGGTTTTCCATCACTACAAGCATTTAATATTAATAGCATGAGTAAAAGAGGATTATGACCAACTTCATAGAGGTTTTCCAATTTAAATTAAGGTCATCGTGTCTTTTTTTGAGTAAAACCAAATCTTTAAATCGGAATTTATTAGAAATAATAGTAAAAATTGATCTTTTTACTTAGAAAGTGAAGATTTTCAAAATAAAACAAAAAAAAGATTTTTGATTATTTAAATAGGCAAAAAATTATTTATTTGTAAAAACTTTATTAATGTAAAATTGTATAAGAATCAAAAAACTTTATGAAGATTATTATAAGATAGGGTTTTGAGAGGATTTTTAATATTTTGCGTAAATTTAGTATCATATCTTTTGTTTGAAAATGGCCTAACTAAAAATTTTTAAAAAAATTTAAATTTAATCAAATTGCATTAAAAAAAAAACATAATCCTACATCTTCTTCGAGGTGTCTGACAATTATATGTTAACTGTACACTCATAAATTCAATAGGTAATTCGAAAATGTCATTATTCTGGTCAATACAAAGCAGAACTGGTAATTGGTTAAAATTAAAGACACATTTCTCTTTACCATCGCATCTAAGATTAAAACTTAAGCTAATCGTTGTTTAAAATTAAACAAATAAAAGAGAAATTACAGTAACTTTATGACGTTTGTGACATTTGAATTGGCAAAGTTATTAGTGTCACATGTAAAATAAGAAGTATCTTTCTCTCTTAAAAATTGCAAAGGACATGATGATTGTGTTGATATTTGTAAGTTTGCAAAAGATATTTTAAGAATTGCATTATTAACACAATTAATATAAGGAGTTTGCTCTTGATTTTGCAATTCATTTTGAATTATGTTAGCATTTTGTTGTTCTATGCGAGAGTCTCTACATATGATTCGATTAGCTTTTGGTGGCTCGAGTATGGAGGGCACAATAAATGTGCTCTCTACTAAAGCAATACAACAAGTAACAATAAGTATTAGAATTTGAATTCTTAAATGCATAGTCTTAATAATTAAGCTTATTATTAAGATCAGTTTTAAAAAATTTTAAATTTTCAAAATTATTTTATTCAAGAAAAAAAATAAAACAATCTACAAGAATAAAAATGATTGTGCAAAAATTTCATGCTAAAAAAACACTATACATCATCGTCTAAAAATTGCTGAATTATTCTTGGATTTATAATGCATTTAAATGATTAAAAGACAATTTTCTAAATGGGTTTCTAATTGATCTTCTAAAGTTGAAATCAAATTTCCGATTTGAGAATGGTCGGTCTTAAAATAAAATCAAACAATATAATTAAATATTATTGAAAAAAATAAGGTTAAATAAAATACATCTTATTCTTGGAGTTAAGCATTCATATGAAACATTTAAATACAATAAATTTCTTATTGGATAATAAATACCCATATTTGTATCTTTGTCAAAAATTTTACATTCAAGAGTGGGCAAGTCTGAAAAATCAAAGTCACAAGACTCCTTATTTTGGCACCTGTAAACTAATTCAAATTGAATTAAATGAATTGAAAATATTTTTTAAAATAATTAAATTAACTTACAGTATTTTGAAATAGGTAGTAACATCAAGTTCTTCGAGTGTACTTGGACATGTCTTGTATTTTTTTATTTCAGGATGAACATATTGTAAAGGACAAGTGGAACTTGATGATTCAATCAAAATGGCTTTTTTTATTTTTAATATTGCCTTATTAACACATTTAAAATTTGATGTTTTCTTTACGATATCATTTTTTTGCCGATCAAAATAAACATTTTGACAAATTCTTTTGCCTTTTAAAAAATCAAAAGTTTTAAATCATTAGATTAAATTAATTTTAGAAATTTTCTCTTTTTATTTTTTACTTGTATTGTCTATAACGGGAGCTCTTTGCAAAAACCATGCTAAAACACTTGATAAAAATCCAAACATGAATAAAGCATATAAATTAGCCAAATTTTTCATTTTTAGTTTTGACTTTGAAATGCATGCGCAATTTATTTTTTTTTCAAATTCAAAAGAAATCTTCAAGCTTTTTAAATTTATAACCAAAAAATAAAAACACGTATCTGATGGTTTGATTTGAATAAACTCAAAAATGTGTAAAATTTAAACTGGCTTACTTTCTAGTTTAGTTTTTGATTTTGAATATCTTACAGAATCAACGGTTTTTATTTATTAGAGTTTTTAAAATTAAAATTTTAGGAAAAAAAATCGAAGACTTAATACTATCACTTTAGATGCGTGATACTAGTAAGTATCTACTCGCTAATAATGAAAAGTCATTATTAACGGCAAAATACGTGAGGTTTTAATAAAAAAAAAAGAATCATTTAAAAAAAATTTAAACATATTGAATTCTTTCTAGAAAAGTAATCTTAACAGATTTAAGTTGAATATAAGTTACTTAAAAACACAGATTTCACTGCTGACAAAAAAGGTTGTAAAATTTTTTAGTACAATTCCGCTCTTTCAAATTGTTCATTTCATGAACATTCATGAACTTTCATGAAAGATTTTTGATCTATTCAAGTTATTTTTAAGACTAAAACTTTTTTTTTATTATTTAATGTATTCCTATTTCGAACTTAATATATCTTTTAGACCATTTTATCTGTGTAAAAAAAGCAACTCAATGAGAATTTTTCAGAACTAAATCGCAAAAGAATAGGATTTATAAACCAAATTTTACAGTAATGATTTTTATTTTAAATTAAAGCTAATAAGCTTTAAAATAAAAAGAAAGCTTCGTAACTAAGGTTTATGATTTGGTACACTACAAGAAATATAAAATACGAATCCCAAGGTTTAATGGATTTTTTCTTCGAAAAAAACTTAATTGAATTGCTTTTCTTACAAAGAAAAAATGTTCTTAAAATTCTAAAAAGTTCGAAATAGGAATACATTAAATTAAAAAAGACTTTAATAGATCGAAAATCATTATAAGAAAATAAGTTCCGAAATCTTGTGGCCTTTTATTAATAAAAAATTATTAATGAAAATACATGAAAAAAGCTAATGAATGTTCATGAAAGTTCATGAAAGCTCATGAAAGTTTATATGTGTTTATTTTCTAATTACTAATTGTATTTTTTTTTCAAATTACCGTTTCATATCTAAGTTTTTTTGTTACAATTAAGTGGATTTTTTTTTTGAAAAATGTCTTGTCTAAACTTAATAATTAAACTTTTGCAATAAAATATTTTTTTTAAAAAAAAATTTTTTTTATTAATTTCTTAATAAAGTATCAATGCACCATTAAATGTGAAATAATGTTTCCATTTCAGATGGCTAAATATGACATTAAAATATTATGGATAGGGAAATTCCAATATAAAATTAGATGACGTCACGTTACAAATTAGTCACCACCACTGTATAGACCATAAATAAGTGCTAAATTAAATGCACTTAATTTCCAAAAGAGTGAAGTTATATGAAGTGAAGCATACAGTCAAATAAAAGCTACTTTTTAAAAAACAATTATACGAATAAAATTTGTTCGAAAAATAAGGTAAGACTAGAACCTTAAACTTATAAATTGTAAGAAATTTCGAATTACACTTACCATTTGTTCCATCAAAAATTCCAAAAATATCTTTCCGTAGGAAGAAGGCATTAAAAACGAAAATTCTGCTTTTTAGCATGGGCGATTTTGTGAAAAATTAGCGGAATTTTCACTTTCCGCAATCAAAATTCCGCTTTTTAGGAAAAACATTTCTTTTTAAAGTGCCGAAATAGTCTAAAAAGACGAATTACATTCAAAAAAAATTCCAAGATCAACGCATAATTAAATAGTATTGGCTTTAGAATTTTTTTTTAAAGCAATAATAAGAATAATATTATTAAAAAGAATATCAGGATTTTGGAATTGCAATCAAAAAATTTTAATCGAATTTTTTTCAAAATATTTTTTTTATTGCAAAAAAAGAATATTTTCAAATTATCAAAGTCCATTTTGCATTTCATATTTTTTCTCATCCAATTTAAACAACATGGATCTAAGTGTATCATAACAAAAAGTACCAATTTTGGGCATTAAGTAAGCAGGCGTTGTTTCAATTCTATTCAAATTCGACTCGAAAAATCCATTTCTATTTTCTTCAATAAATTGATCTTTTTCTCCATTGATTCGATTCGATTTATTTGTATCAATAATACGGGCTAAATTTGATTCTGGTAAATTTTTAGCTAATATTTTTCTATTTTCCCACATTGTTTCATTCAAATCAACATCTGCATTATTCTGAAGTAAATTCTCATTTGAAAGACTTGATTTTTTTACTTTTTTAATAATTCCAAAATTATCCGCATATAAAATGTGTACATTTTCCAGGCTAAATTCTTCATTTCTTTTTATTGAATCATTCGGAACTACAACAAAGTTAACCAACCCATTTAAATCTTGAACAAATTCGTGACAATATTTGAATGAAGGCTCTGAGTTATTCGAAATTTCAATTGATCCAACTTAAAATCAAACAAGTTAATAAATAAAAGAAGTAAAGTTTTTCAATTTTTTAAAAATTACTTTTTATTTTTATTAATGATTCGTCTGATTTCAAATGCTCTCTAACAAAAATTAGTACATTTGAATCATTAGATGGACTAGTTTCCACTTTCAAAACATCTTTAACTTCTTGACTCCAAATACATCTAGTTTCTAAGCTTTCTTCAACTCCAGATAAAAGATCATTTTCATCTAAGACATTATGTTTAAAACACCAAACGTTTAAACATTCATTATGAACAACTAATAAATTTGAATTATCTATTTTTTTCAAATATTTTATAGGATCATCTTTTGCGCAATGAATTAAGTCATCTACAAATGAAAGGGACTTATCATAATCAATTTTCCATAAAGTTACTATATGTTCAAACGATACAGCTACATAGTCTTTATTATTAATTTCGAAAAATTCAATATCACTCGGATACATGTCTCTATAACCATTACATGTACTATAAACCCAATTATATTTAATTTGATTTTGATCGATACTACTTGGTCTATTTTTTACTAAAGTCCACGATTTAAAACAACCATCTTCACCGCATGTAAATAAAGTATTTTCATTTGGTTTAAATTTAAGTTTTGTTATTTTATCATAAGAATGCGGATGTCGAACTAGTGTATTTAGGCTAAATCTTTTTTTTTTTAATTATTAAAAAAGTCGGAAATTTTTTTTTTTTAATTTGTCAAATACTTGTTATTAGTTGAATCGTAGCACCAAAATTTCAATTTGATTTCGGGTGTAGTAACTGAATCATTTCTTCTTTCTACTGTAACCAACCATGTTGAATCATGATTGAAAGCCAAACATTCAATTTCGGTATGTGCATTTGGTTTGTTTAAATTTTCAGGTGAAATGTAATTCTCATTTACAATATCCAACTAAAGATAAAATTATAATTAATCATGGTGATGAAATCAAAAAATTAAAAATAAAAAAACTTACATTAAAAAGTAGCTTGTCAGAAGAGTATGAATAAAATTGTAAGTGACCAGGTCTTCCATTAGTAACTATACAATTTAATTTTTTAAAATAATTCAATCCTATTGGATAAAATGTAAAATCCATGTTGTTAACTAAATCCTTATTTGTTGTTTTAAAATTAGGACACAAAAAACTGCTAAATGTTTGAACCACTTTCATATTTGCTCCAATCAAATGTATCGCTTTAATCAAATAGATTTACAAAGATTAATTTTAAAAAATTATTTTCATATTTTAATAATTTTTTTTTACTGTTATCTAAATGTTTAACAGCACAGAAAGTATTGTCTAAAGATGATGTAATAGAACTAATAGGTGCACCTAAGCGTGGTTTAAAATCTTTTTGACCTGTCTTAAATAACCATTTTACAAGGACACATTCATGACCACCTGAATACAATATTGAACCTTCTGTTGTAAATGAAAGTGATACGACTGGTAGAGAATGCCAGTGTAGAACACTTTCAGTTGGTTTTGAATTTAAATTTCTTTTTTTGCCATTTGAATCTTCCTCTGAGTTAATATGTGCACAATTTATATAATTATACCAAATAATTATTTTTCCACTAGTCGTACCAGTTGCTATACAATCCTCATTTGGATGTAAAGCTAAACATGTAAGCTCTATTTTAGATTGAAATCTTTAAAATTAAATAATCAAATTTTTGAATAAAAACGAAATAAAAAAAGAAGTAAAAAAAAGTACTTTTTAACCGAGTTATTTGATTTAAATTGATTGATTACTAGTTTTCTACGCCCTTCGATATAGGCAACATATTTTTCCTTTAAGAAAAAAAATTATTTATTTTTAAATGAGAAAATTTTGGATTAATTTTTACATTTTGGTCTATGGCAAATTGAAGCTTATCTAAATTAATGCTTAAATTTGATACAATTAATTCGTGTTCAATTAGATTTTTGTTTTTTATTGAATTATCAATTTGAAGTTTGTATAAAGAAATTGAATCATTTTCATTTTTTGAAGATTTTTTGAGCTCACCAATTGCATAGATTGAATTTTTAACATTATATATTTTTTTGATTTTTATCTTGAGCTCAAATGATTTTAACAAGAGTCCATCTTCGTAATCCCATAAACAAATTACCGAATTTAAATGAAAAGTAAATAGCTGGTATTTATTATAAGGATTTAAGCATAAAGAGACTATTTTAACTTCATTATTATTCGATTCTTCTGAGTTATCAGTATAACTTAAACGGTAGACTATTTCACCACTAGTTGCGCTATAAACGTTTAATACACTTCCACTAGCACTGAATAAGTACCTTGACAAAAATTTCCTTTAGAATTAACTTATTTAATTTTGAAGTATTAAAAGGCTAATTTTACTTTGAATCATGGGATAAAAGCAGCATTATCCAAGTTTTTTATTTTGAATAAATTTTAATTCTATGAAACTAATTTTTTTTTTTATTTATTTAAAAAGTAAAATAAAATTAATTATGAGAACACATGTGTGCCGGCAAATACGAGCATATAAGTAAAAAAAGATTTGAAAAAAAATAGTATTTTAAATAATTTCAAAAATTGTATGCGTGCAATTATGAAAATCTCAAAAATTCAATGCTTTAAAAAATATCTTTATAAATTTAATATGCTCATTAAATCGCTTTTAACTTAACATTATTACAGTTCAAAAGCTAGAAATTTAATTTATGACTTGTAAATTTGACCATGGTTAAGTTATAACTTTTTTTTTATCTATAAGTCGAGGCCAGAAATCAAACCAGCCAATCAACAAATATATTTTAATAGATAGACTAAGATAACACTTTAATATCTTATTTAATATTATTCTGATGGTGAATTAACTAAAGAGTCATGGCTTACTATTTGGTGTAAGCTAGTTATGGCTTAAACCAAATTTAACCATAACTGGCTTACTAGTTATGGTTAAATTTGGTATAAGTTTTTTTTATTTACTTTTAATAGAATTGTTATTGGGTTTACGATAAACCATCGGCTCCAGAGATAACGACTCCCCAAATTTTAGAAGATTCAAGTCTGAATCTTTGGTGTGTTAGAGACTCAGACTCTAGAACGAGTCTTATGAAATTTTGTAAGGACTCCGGTGTCTGAGCTCGAGTCCGTCTAATAATTGCAACTCAAGTCTCGAGTCTTGAAAATTTTTTTGTTAAAAATAAAGATGAAATTTTTCCAAATATAATGTAATTTGCCTTGATATTTTCAAGTCTGAGTTCTACTATGATAAACACTAAAGACTAGGACTCGAGTCCTTAAGAGAAGATTCGACTTTAACTTCAGTCCTTAAAGGCTCGAGTCTCCTTTCACGATTCCCTATCTCTGATCGGTATCAAAGCTTATCAGAGGAAAATATCTTATAATAAAGCATTAAATAATCATTTGATGTTTAAACGATGGATGAATTATTTTTAGAAAATACGGTTTATTTGAAATTAAATTAAAATACTTGTCTGATAGTAAACATAAAAATATCAAGAAATTATGATATTTGGTTTAAAGAGTGTGGTAGTTTACCTCTGCGCAAATATTATTAAAAATAAGAACTTAAGACTTTAATAATCAATCAAATTTGCAACAATTTAAAGAAATTTCACGCGTTGAAAAAAAGCATTTTTTAAACGGTACTTTCAGCTTATTTAATTTTTAGTTTAGACGATTTTCTGTAGAATTTAATGAACTTTAATTTTAATAATTCAAATTTTTCTCAAAATCAAAAAGTAACTATTGTTAAAATCTATAAAAAAAGATTCTTTTTTTTTTAATGGGAATTAAAATAAACTTAAAATTTTTTTTTTCAAAATTTAAAAAAAAAATCGTCCCTAGGTGGATTCGAACCACCAACCTTTCGGTTAACAGCCGAACGCGCTAGCCGATTGCGCCATAGAGACTCTATCATGTTAACGTTTAAATAGAGCTTTTAAAAATCGAAAAAACCCAATTAAAATTTAACTTAATTATGTTAAATTAGTAGAAAATTAAGAAATTATTCAAGAGACTATAAATACGGGTAGAAGTTATACTTTTTCCAAATTATGTAATTATTCCATTAAATTAAATTTGAACATTTTAAGAATAATTCCAAATAAACAAAAAATGAGTGATATCTTAAGTGATTTGGAAAAACTAGAAAAACTATCTCTCGTTTCAAAAGTATGTACAGAATTGGAGAACCATTTAGGCATAAATGACAAAGATTTAGCTGAATATATAATTCATTTGGCCGAAAAGAATGATACTTTTGAAAAATTCAAAAAAGTTTTGAACGAAATATCAGGCGAACAGTATCCCGATTCATTTATTGCTAATTTACTGCGCATAATACAACGTATGAATCCATCTATGAGAAAAACTCAACAAGAAGATGCCAAGTCATCGAATTTGAATGGACCAATCACAGGTGGAAATTTTAAGCAATTAGATGTGAATGCAAAAAAAATTCTTTGTCCTGCTTTAGCATTACCAAATGAAGAACGAAAAAAATCTGAGGAAATTGAAATTGAACCTAAAAAAGAAAAAGACGAATCTAGAAACGATAAAGATAAAAAGAAAAAAAAGCGCAAGCACTCTCGATCGAGATCAAGGTCTCGTTCGCCTAAAACAAAACATAGGTCAAGATCACGTTCACGATCGCCACGTTCAAAGCACAGATCAAGATCGAGAGATAGGGATCATAGAAGAAGGCATCGTGACTCAAGTTCAGATAATCAAAAACGTCATAAAGAACCAGAATTATTAGAACCTCAAATAGGTGATATCTACGATGGAATTGTAACTAGTTTAATGCAATTCGGTTGTTTTGTCCAGTTAAAAAATTTTCGAAAAAAAACAGAAGGTCTCGTTCATATTTCAAATTTAAGACAAGAGGGACGAGTTAATCAAGTGAGTGATGTTGTTCAACGTCATCAAAAAGTCAAAGTTAAAGTTCTTTCAATAACAGGCAATAAAATTGGTTTGTCAATGAAAGACGTTGATCAACAAACGGGAAAAGATTTAAATTCACAAGACACTAAACGTCTTAGAACGACAGAAGACTCTCAATTTACACGTAATCCAGATAGACCGGATAATTTATTAGAAATGGCTCCAGTAGTTGATGATGACTTTTCATCGAAAAAAAAGGTCAAACAAGTATCTGACTTTGAACGATGGGAATTACAACAATTAAGATCAGCAAATGCTATACAATTAACTGAATTGCCATTTTATGACGAAGAAACTGGTATATTACAAAAAGACGATGAAGAGGATGATGCTGATATTGAAATTGAGTTAGTCGAGGAGGAATGTGCTTTTTTGAAAGGCTATGGTCGTTCCAAATTATCAGACTTGAGTCCGGTTAAAATTGTAAAAAATCCAGATGGTTCACTTCAGCAAGCGGCTATGATGCAAGGAGCTTTATCTAAAGAAAGACGAGAATTAAAAATAGCTCAACAAGAAGCCTTGGCTAAACAAAATGAAGATGATTTTGATGAAATAATGAGAACAGATGATCCATTTGCAGTTAAAAAAGATTCCAGTTCACTTGGTCAACAATCTGGTAAATCCTATCAATTAGCTGAATGGAAAAAAAGTTTACTCACTGGATCTAAAGGTTCATATGGTAAAAAAACAAACTTGAGTATAATTGAACAAAGAGAAGGACTTCCTATTTATAAGCTTAGAGAAGATTTACTAAAAGCTGTTAATGACAATCAAATTTTGGTAGTTATTGGCGAAACAGGTTCAGGTAAAACGACACAGATAACTCAATATTTAGCCGAGGCTGGTTTTAGTGCTAGAGGTAAAATAGGCTGTACACAACCACGTAGAGTTGCAGCTATGTCTGTAGCTAAACGTGTCGCTGAAGAAGTTGGTGTACGTTTAGGCCAAGAAGTTGGTTATACAATTCGTTTTGAAGATTGTACATCACCGGATACAAAGATCAAATATATGACAGACGGTATGTTGCTAAGAGAGTGTCTAATTGACTCAGACATGAAACAATATTCAGTAGTTATGTTAGACGAAGCTCACGAGAGAACTATACACACAGATGTATTGTTTGGCTTAATGAAAAAAGCTGTTCAAAAAAGAAAAGATTTAAAATTGATAGTAACATCAGCTACTTTAGATTCCGTTAAATTTTCAGAATATTTTTTCGGAGCTCCTATATTCACAATTCCTGGTCGTATGTTTCCCGTTGAAATTTTATATACTAAAGAATCTGAAACGGACTATTTAGATGCTTCTCTAATTACAGTCATGCAAATACATTTGACTGAACCACCTGGTGACATTTTAGTTTTTTTAACAGGTCAAGAAGAAATTGATACAGCTTGTGAAATTTTATTTGAAAGATTAAAATCACTTGGACCAGAAGCACCTGAGTTAATTATATTACCAGTTTACTCAGCTCTACCAAGTGAAATGCAATCAAAAATTTTCGAACCAGCTCCACCTGGCTCGAGAAAAGTAATTATTGCAACTAATATTGCAGAGACATCTTTAACTATAGATGGTATTTATTATGTTGTTGATCCGGGTTTTGTCAAACAGAAAGTTTTCAATGCAAAAACTGGAATGGACAGTTTGGTTGTTACTCCTATTTCACAGGCTCAAGCAAAACAAAGAGCTGGTAGAGCTGGTCGTACTGGTCCAGGTAAATGCTATAGATTATACACAGAAAGAGCCTATCGAGATGAGATGTTATCAACTAATGTCCCTGAAATACAAAGAACTAATTTAGCTTCGACTGTTCTATCCTTAAAGGCTATGGGTATTAACGATTTATTATCGTTTGATTTTATGGACCCACCACCAATGGAAACACTAATTATGGCCATGGAGCAACTTCACGCTTTAAGTGCTCTTGATGACGAGGGTTTATTAACAAAATTAGGTCGTAGAATGGCTGAGTTTCCTTTAGAGCCTCAATTATCTAAAATGTTAATTATGAGTGTACATTTAGGATGTGCTGATGAAGCATTAACTATTGTGTCTATGTTATCAGTTCAAAATATTTATTATAGACCAAAAGAAAGAGCTGAGTTGGCTGATCAGCGTAAGGCAAGATTTCATCAAAACGAAGGAGATCATTTAACTTTACTATGTGTCTATAATGCATGGAAAAATAATAGCTTCTCAAGTACATGGTGTTTTGAGAATTTTATTCAACATAGATCATTAAAACGATCGCAAGATATTCGAAAACAAATGTTGGGTATTATGGATAGACACAAATTGGATGTAGTTTCATGTGGTAAAAATACGGCTAAAGTTCAAAAAGCAATATGTAGTGGTTTTTTTAGAAATGTTGCTAAGCGAGATCCTCAAGATGGTTATAGAACTTTAGTAGATAATCAAGTTGTCTATGTTCATCCATCAAGTGCTATTTATCAACATCAACCTGAATGGTTGGTCTATCATGAATTAGTATTTACAACTAAAGAATATATGAGAGAAGTATGTGCTATTGATCCCAAATGGTTGGTTGAGTTTGCGCCGTCATTTTTCAAATTTGGAAATCCGACTAAATTATCTAAGCACAAAAAGGAACAAAAAATTGACCCCTTATTTAATAAATATGAAAATGCTAATGATTGGCGTATTTCTAAACTCAAGAAACCATATTACAATCCAGCTGGAAAATTTGGCTAATATTTTTTATTGTTTATTTATAAAAAAAATAAATAGAAAGATTAGTTTTTGAAAATATAATGTTATGTTTTTGTAAATAAATTTTTAACAAAAAAGCTAATGCTTTTCAAATTCTTTCAATGATCACCTACAAGTTCTTTTTAAAGCAAAATTATCTGAAATGGATAAAAAAAGAGATCAAGTCGATAATGTTATCAGCTGTTAAAATAGTATCGTAATACCTTGCAAACAAATGCATGCATTAGAAATCAAAATTTTAAGAATAAATGCGCCAAAAAAAGCTATTTTTAAAGCGATAGCCAACACGTAAAAATCATGAACACATAATTATATACTGTTGTTTAAGTTCTCTATTAAAATATTTGGTAAAAATTAAAAATTCTTTTATTTTAGGGCGCATTAATTGTTAAAATTTTAGGTTTTAATTCAATGCGTTCCTATACAAGGTATTACGGTATGTTATCAGTTCAATGACATAAAGTTACCAATAAATTATGTTATCATCATCAGTAATAATGGCATAGTTTGTTTGTAATGAGGAGCAGAAAATTTTTTTTAATCTTTTAATATAGATAACTGAATTTAGATTAATAATTTAAAGTCTGCTACGTGATTTAAATGTTTAGTGTGATAGTTTGACTTAGCGCGAGCGATTTAAGAAAAAGAACTTTTAACCTTAAATGGAATTCTTTAAGAATGTCAGAAATTTGACGCTTAAAAACTTTCTTTAAATAAATTTAATCCTGATTTATAAGGACATTTTAAAGGGTGTTTTCAGCTTTTAGTTTAGAAAATTTCTTATAGCATTTCTTAAAATTATTTTTAATTTAAATTTGACGTAAAGCTTTAATTCATTAATTTGATTTACTAAAATTACTTATTAAACTCGAAAAGTAACCCGGTAGAAATTTTTTTCTGTTATCCTTCCTTAAAGTGCTATTCATTCTATTTAAAATGAGTTTAATACCTAAAGATAAAAGCTCGAGAATTAGTTAACTAACGAAAATGCCCGATGAAATGCCATTATTTAAAACAGCTTGTATGTTTAATAAAATTTGATGAAAATCGAGTGTAGTAATTAAGTAAATAAATAAAAATAACAAGTTATTTTTTCAAAAAAGATCCATGTTACTTTAATTTTACTCTAATTTTCTTTAATAAACTTTTCAAAAAGGGTTAAATATAGGTTCGGAAAATAAATGAAAAATAATTGATCTTTATTTAAAATTCGATCTAAATAATAAAGAAAAATAAGATTACAAATTTTAAGGTTATTTTTAAATATATATATTTGATAGCTCTTAAAATTTTGCGTTTACAAATATTGCTGAAATTTTAATTTCCTTTCTAATTGTCAATTAGTAAAAGGTTAAAAAAAGTGATTCATTTTGAGAAATAGTCAGTTTTAATAAAAATTTAATTAAATTGGTGGGTTGGATTCCCAATGTTCATGTTTTACACCTTCTTTTAAATGAACAAAATGCACGTGAATTGCTTGATATCTTAATTAAAATAATTAATTGATTAATCTTATCTTATTCTTAAACTTTAAAACTTACTTGACATTTCTTGGTGGTGTTAGTTCTTTTTTGAATGAGACAATATCTCCCTCTTTAGGGCACCAAGAACCCTCAATACTTAAAATTAAAAATAAATGAAGATTTAAATTATACTTTAATTTAAGTCAAAATTAATTACTCTGAAATGTGAACAAATAATGGTTCCGATCCGTCGTCTGGTTGAATAAAACCATGACCTTTATTTCGGCAAAATGAAGTAATGGTACCTCTAAAGGTAGGACCGTTTGCTATTCTCTCATGTCTTAAATTAATAAAAAAAATAAAATCTTTTAATTGAAAATATAATTTCGAATCAAATAAAAACATACTCAGATAAAGTTCTTGTTCTTTTATGAGGTATATCCAAATGATGCTCATGTAAATGATCGATAAAATTTTTTAAAGGTGTTTCATGTACTCTATTTTCTGGAATAGTATCGTTTGTTACATTATGTTTGTGTGGTGTCTCCCCTGACATTTTTAAAAATTGAAAAATTCTAAATAAATATCTTGGTTTTAAAATAAAAGTTATTATATTCAGTTAGGATTTGAATTTGTTAATAAAACATGTTTGCTTTCTAATAGTGATGGAATTAAAGAGGGGAGAAAAGAAAAAAATAAGGGAATACGATTTAACAAGCAAAATGCAAATGTATGTATTCATAATAATTTGAAATTTTCAATTGCGTAAAAAATACTAATATTTTGAAAAATAAATAGTTTTTTTTCAATTGAACTAAAAAAAAAAAGAATTTTTAATATAGATAAATTTTTAAGATAAAAAGTTATATCTTATAAAAAAAAACTCAAGTTTCTTTTGGTTATAGTCACTAGCTTTATGATACTTATATTTATGGTAGGTAGCACTATTGAAAGAAATTTTACTCATAGATGCAAATTTAACTTCTTAAATTCCTAGTTCAAAAATAAATTTTCAACAAATATAAGAATTAACGCATAATTTGAAATGAATTGATCGCAATAAAATATATTAATACAGTGTATCCCCGATTTTATGAACCTCGGACGTCAAGCATAATTTAGTTCATAAAATCGAAAATTTTCAAGCCTTACAGTTTTTCTTAAATAAAACAAATTCGTTAGACGAAAACTCTCGTGGAAAGAAACTTTACTTAAGAGAATTGATTTTTTTTTGGAAAAAAATTCCAACCTTGTTGTTTAGACTTTTTTATACCTAAAATAAAAATTTATACTTAAATTTTTAAATTTTAAAAAATAAACTAATAAAATTACTAAGTTCGTCTTCTTTGTCAAAAAGATTGATTTGAAAATTTTATTTTTCAAATTATTTTTTTTTAAACATTTTAAAATTAAAAATCTTTTTCCTTAAAAATTCTTTCTAACTTCACTTAATAGTGATTTTTGTAGTCACTCAAAATTGGAATAAAGTTTTAGCTAAAAGTGGAAACCATTTTATTGTGAAGAAAAACGAAAAAATTCACTTTAAATTGAAAATTTAAGCTACTATATTGTGGTCTTTTAAAAAATTTTGATAGCCCCACTTTAAAGTGACTTTTTATTCAAAAAACCGCACAAAATATTTACAGTGTGGTTATTTGAGTGTAGAAAATTGTTACACTTTGTAGCATTTTATAGAATAATTTTATCATTTTCCGTTCATAAGTTATTTGAATTTGCATGAATTGAAATTTACTAAACAGAGCCTTATAAACAAATTAAACAATTACCGTAATAACTTGAATTTTCGAATTGTTGAAAAATAACCTCATTATTAAAATTTCGGATTTTACAACTGAATCAAACATTTAAAAATGCATTTATTTTAAAAAGGTACAGTACTGTTCCGATCTTTGTATTTTTCCAAAATTTACGTAAAATCTAGTAATTTTACGTAAATTCGTGTAAATTTACTTAAAATTACCGAAGTAAAAAAAAGTAAAATTACCAGATTTTACGTAAATATTGGTAAAATACAAAGATCGGAACAGTACTGTAAATGTCGCATTTAATGGAGAAATTTTGGAATTATTTTTTAAAAAAAACTTAATTTTTAATTACGGAAAAAACTTTTTAAAAAATTTCACGAATTTGTTTAATTTTTAAATATAAATCCCTGTTTTTAATTGATTTTTTATTCAAAAATATTAAAAATATAAAAAAATATTCAATTTTTTGTTTCTTTTTTTCAGAAATCTGGAACGACCTTTATTTCAAAAATTTCAGTCTTAAATGCTCCATTTATCTTTTAAAAAAATTTTTTTATAGGTGTTTAATGAGTATGGCAAAACTCGAAATTTTAAATTTTATGTCGCTTTAAATTTAAAAAAAAAATAAAAAAAAAATGTAGTTTCAACCAATTTAAGTCGTCTAAAGCAGATTCAAAAGTTGAAAAAAAAAAAGAAACAGACCTGTAAATTTAACTTGCCGTGTTGAATCTTTCTTAAATTACAAGGAGACCATATTTATTTAATAAGATAATTGCAAAAAAAATAAAAAAATGATGAATGAAATGAAATATTAATGAAAAATATGCTACTAGGGCTTTTGAGACTTGAATTTTCTGAAAATCTATTGATTTTTGATTGGTGTAAAAGTTTGCTTTAAAATCAAAAATTAAAAAAAATATAAAATTTTTGGTTAAATTTTTATTTATTTTTATAATTGTTTAAAAATCATTCAGCTAAAAAATAATTATCGCGTCGTATATATTATTTTTAAAAAATTCTATTATAATTGCAAAAAAATTAAAAAAATTGTATTGACTTAATTATTAAATTAAAAAAGTTGCTTTAAAAGCCTCGTCCCTCTGGAATATCTACAATCATTTTCTTTTTCATTTTGGTTTCATCAGTCATTTTTTTTGCTTTAGTTTTTTCTAAAGAGTCGTGTTTATGTTCATCTTCTGATTTTGATTCTACGCCATGTTCTTGAATTTGATCTTCTTCATTTTGTTGATCTTCAGTTAACTCTGATTTTTTCATTTTCATTTCTTGGTTTAATTGAATTCTTTCCAAAACAGTTCTTTTTTTGCTATCATCAACTGGTCGTTGTTCAACTTCTGTTTCTAATTTTACCATTTTCTTTTTCATTTCAGTTTTATCTGAGACAGTTCTTTTATCATCTTCATCATGTTCTTCGAATTCAGTCTCAACCATTTTCTTTTTCAATTCAGCTTTATCTGAAACTGTTCTTTTTTTTTCTGGCTCAGTCTCAGTGGTTTGTGTCATTTTTTTCTTTAAGTTTTGTTTTGGTTTTTCTTCTTGAGTGGATTCAACATCACGTCCTTCAACATTCTCTGATTCAGCCTCAACCATTTTCTTTTTCAATTCAGCTTTATCTGAAACTGTTCTTTTTTTTTCTGGCTCAGTCTCAGTGGTTTGTGTCATTTTTTTCTTTAAGTTTTGTTTTGGTTTTTCTTCTTGAGTGGATTCAACATCACGTCCTTCAACATTCTCTGATTCAGTCTCAACCATTTTCTTTTTCAATTCAGCTTTATCTGAAACTGTTCTTTTTTTTTCTGGCTCAGTGGTTGGTGTCATTTTTTTCATTGTTTTTTTTTCTGATACATGAGCAACGACTCTTTTTTTCTCGCCTTGTTCTTGTTTTGTCTCTTCCATTTCAACCAACTCATCTCTTTTTTGTTCGACTTTGTCCAAAACTTGTTCTTCTTTATCTTCCTTTAAAAAAAAGAAAAAAAAGATATTATTAAACCGATGATTGATTTTTATAAAATTAGTCTTACAATTTCTTTTTTAGCTTTCATTTTCAAAGAAGCTTTTCTTTTTTCGATCATTTCCTTAATACTCTTTTTTTTTGGGTTTTCAACAGATTTATTTTCAACTTCATCGATTGATTGGTCTGTTTCCATTAATTCTACTGGTGTTTCTTCAATATTTTCCAATGACTTTTTGGTTTTTAAATTTTCGACAGTCACATTTTCAATTAGGGATTTTTTAATTTGTCGTTCTTGAGTTTCGATTTCAGTCGTGTTTGAGCGCTCTGTAAAAATAAAAGAAATAAAAGCCTGAAAGCAAAATAAAAGATTAAAAAAGAATCACAGTTTTACCTAATTGAACGCAATAGGTAACGGCAAACAAGCAAAAAACTAAAGCAAGCTTAAAATTCATTTTCAATCAAATCTAATGTTTTCTAAATAGTAATTTTTGTAAAATGAACACTTCTTTTAAAATGAAACTAAAAAAGAAAAAGACTTAAGAAAAGTTTATTTCAGCTTTAAATTTTATAAAGAAACAAAAAAAAATCAATCACGCTAAAAATTTTATTAAAAGAGCTAATGAGAAACCACGATTTTTGCTTTAGTTGGAATAGAAACACTTAGTATTAAAGACTTGACTGAAAAATATTCATTTAAAAATATTGTTGAAATAAAGAAAAATTTCTATCCAATCAAATTTGAGTTGCATTATTCTTTCATAACTTGATCGCAGTATGATAGCAGAGTTAAAGTTTTGAGAAAAATTAATTTAAATTTAAATCTTGGCCATTGTTTTGAAAACTTTTCTAAAAACTTATAATTTTTTTCATTATTCTAAATTCAATTAAAAATTTAGAAATTAAATATTAATCAGCATTTAAGCTAACCAAAACTTAATTTTTGAGAAGTAAAATTTTGAAGACATATTCATAAGATTTTTAATTTGAATAAATTAAAAAGCCTTAAGGAGTAAATTCAATTTACCAATAGGCATGTTTTCTTAACAGGGAAAATTTTTAGGAGATGGAAAAAATATTTAAAAATTTTTTTAACCGCTATTTTTTAGCTTTTTTAACATATTTCAAATTTTGGTTTCAATTTATATAAATGTTCCCTTATTTACAAAACTTGCCAATATATAAGTTATATATTTTTTTTCAAATAATCAAAGCAATTTAAGGGAAGCAAAAGGCTATCCTTATTCGGATATTTTTTTTAATTTTGCGTAAAGTTTTTGAAAAATATTGAACATTTTCTACCTTTTGTAATGTTGATAATATTAGAGAGATTTGCTTTTATTCAAGGATCAATAGCAGTATGTTTATTTAATTCAAAAACTGATGTTGTTTGTTGACCACTTACTCAAAGTCACGTCAAAAAAGGTTACACTAAGGCTACGTAAAAATCTTTTTAATAGTGATGTCGAGCGGTAGTTTAAAGAAAACCTTTTCAAATAATATTTAAATTGAAGAATTTCAAACTTTATGTTTTGGGACCAGGGTCGAGTAAAAATAAATTTTTGCAAAACAAAAAATTAAAAAAAAGGTAAAAAAAAAATGTGCAGAATTTTTTAGTTATCCGTAAAAATTCCGCAGACAGTAATGATATTTTGAATTAAATCATAATTTTAGATACTTATATTAGCTACTCGATTAATTTTAAAATGATCCACTCCTTAATACAACCGAACCTTTTTGATCCCGAAACATTTTTTATTTTACATCAAAATTTCTATTACCACTTGGTCTTATATAATTTCATTTTAAATCAAAAATTTAAACCTGATTCCAAAAACATCAAATAACAACTAAGGATATTAATGAATGTTTAAATAAAATACATTGTTTCGAGTTCCTATAAACTAATTAAAACAAATCAATTGTAAATAATTAAATCTTTTGAAAAAAAATAAAGAAATATTTACTAGCTTGAAAGCTTCCTTAAATTGAAAATGTCGGAATAGTTTATTTACTGTAATTTTAATGATTTTCTGAGAAAAAAAGAAATTTTTATTTACTTTTTATTTGTTTTAAATTTTAGGAATGAAGAACTAAAATTTTAAAAAACTTAATTAATTTAAAATTAAGTTATAAATTTTATTTTTTTAAAAATTTGTGATTTTAGTTTTTTCATCTTCCTTAACCATTATTCGTCTGAAATATATAAAATTGGATTAAAGGTCCAATTAAAAATGACCCAATTCAAATTATTGTTAAAATTAAATTATAAATTACTGATTAATTTTTGCTGAAAAGAAAATATTCTTCTTGATCTTTGCTTTCTTTCGATAAGATTTTCACGCATATCCATTTTACTTTAAACCTTCGTCGATCGCTTCAAAGTTTTTCAATTTTCAAATTTTTTATTTTTTGGACCATTTTTCTCACAATTTTCGACTGTTAAAAGTTAAATGCACCGTTTTTAGATTTTCCATTAAAATAAAAAACACGTCAAGTTCATTCATGAATAATATGCCAAAATAGATGCACTGCATTTCTCTCGAATTAACGGCGAACGCGTATCCGTAGCATAGCCGTACCGAACCGTATTAAACGCGTACGCGTACGCCTTTAATTCGCGAGTAATGCAGTAAAAATTAAAAAAATTCTCATCTGAAATTAATTCCAAAAGGATTTAACAAAAAAATTTTTAAAATTCTATTGAAATCAATTCGATTTTCAGTTTTTAAATTTTTCAATCTAAATTAAAATTAATTTAATTTAACATTTCAAAGAAAATTTCAATCATTTTTATCGATTAATAAAAAAAATAAATAATAATGCAAAATTTTTTAAATGAGAGTATACTTTTAACGTCAATTAAACCTACATTTAATAATAAAACATTAAATTCGACCAATTGGTATTTTGAATTAAATCAACATATTTTATATTATTCATTATACACAATTTTACCAATCGGAATAATAATAAACATTTTTCAAATTTTTTTTTATTATCGTAAAAAAATTTTTATCCAAAATATATGCCTCTATTACATGACAATTTCGTTCAATAACATTTTTTTCATTATAATGACCGCTTTTCGTTTTCTAGGTCAGCTTGAAATCATCAATTTTGAAGAAAATACAAGTTTGGGTTGCAAGTTAATGCCTTTTTTTACACGTTTATTCTACTCTGGATGTCAGTGGCTACATTTTATTCTCACATTAGATCGTCTAATGTTAATCATTTATCCGAACAAATTCAAAAAAATCCACAAAAAATCAACAATTATTAAGATAATCTTTATTATGTATATAGCTCTTTCTGTAGTTGAAATACCAAACTTTTTTTTCACAAATACAATAGTTTATAAGTTTAAAAAAACAAATTACGTATGCAAAGGAGCCTTGGTAATGAATCTAATACGAGATTCAGCGACTAATCTAATAGGAATGTATATTCCATTTGTTCTAATGCTTTCGACCAATGTATATTTGATATACAAAGTTTTCGAGTCGAAACGTAAATCCAAAACTTCTCTTCAACTTAATTTTGGTTTTATGATCATAATTTCCAATGTTATCTTTTTAATTTCGTTGATTCCATTCTCCGTTTTTTTGCTAATTCGTCTCGCTGTTTTGATCAATTCATCTGTAAGAAACAAAATACCGGAATATGAATCTTTTATAAGTTTATTCGAAACAATGTCAAGATTATCAGCTTGTTACAATTTTTCAATTGGTTTTTTCATTCAAATTATATTTAATAGAATTTTTCGAAAAGAGCTTCTTGGAATAATTTCAAATTTAATTCATTTTTTAAATATAAAAAATTGAAACTTTTTAGATTGGGTAATTATAAAAAAATCCCAAGCGCTTTGCCTTATGTTTTAGAAGAAATTGACATTGAATTTTCCTGCTATTACAGGTGGAACCACCGACAGGGCTAAAAAGTTTCACCCCTTTGGTTTAGCCCTTTGCAATAGTGAGAGAGAAATCGATTTTGCGTTTTTTTTTTAAATCAATAAAACAAGTTGCTGAAATAGTCTATAATAAACTAATAGATCCTAGAATAATAATCGCAGACAATGCAGGAGCAATATCAAATGGATTTGAGCAAGTATTTGTATGCGAAAAAAGAATCAATTGCTGGGCACATTTCATTAGAAAAATAGATAGTTGACTGAGAATGTTCGAAGATGACTTTAGAAAAAAAATTCGTTCTGACATTTTATTAAATGATGCTGTCAAATTATTCGTCTTAAAATACAAACGCTTCAAAAATGCAGCATTAAATGATTTTTTATCATATTTTGAAAATGAATGGGTGAAAAAGAATTCAGGTTGGTATGAAGGCTACGCAATTGGTATGCCTAGTACAACGAATGGATTATTGAAGCCATGAAAAGATCAAAAAATCACTTCAACATAAAAGACTCGGTCTTATCGAATTTCTGAATGAATGTAAAAATAATTTAATCGATTTTTGGTCTCAAGATCGCTCAGCATCATTGTTTATTAGAAATCCAGACACTGAAGAATTCATCGAAGTAAATAATTTAAATTGCAAAGATGACTTTCATGAACCGATTATAACAGAAAATGATATGAAATTAGCCTATGATTGAAATAAGCGAGATAAACGTATCGCTCATAATCATGGATCTTATTTTATAAAATCTGGTGATGAGAAAAATAAACCAGCAAAAGAAACAATCAAAGAGCATCTAGTGAAAATTGAAAAACAAGAATGGTCATCTTTTGATGAAATGATCAATATTGTTTACGATTTTTATAAAGTCGAAATTAATTTAGAAAATTGGAAACTTATGGATTTTAGCTCGATCGGTATGGATCTACCAATTCACAATAATAAAAAACGAGGAGTATCTTCGATAACAGTAGAATGTCTAAAAGTTCAGCCATCTGATTTTACAAAGGACCCAGAAGAAAAGTCAATATTTGATGATGATTTTTCAACACAAGAACCAATTTCAAAACGTCAAAAAATAACTGAAAATTCAAACAAATTATGCGAAACATGCGGTGAACCATTACAAAAAAAGTTGTATTTTTATTGTCCAAAAAATAAATGTAAACAAACAAAAATATAAAAAAATTTGATTAACTGGTAAGTATTAATTTTTTCGATTAATTGGTTAATTTTTATAAAAAAAATTATTTTCTTTTAAAAATATGATTTAAATTAAAATTTTATGTAATAAATATTAAAAATAGTAATCAATTATATGTTTTATTCATTTTTAATAAATTTATGTAAATTTTTATTGATTTTTTTCGATTTATCGATTTAAAATATTTAGGATATGTGTTTAGTGACGGTCAAAATAGTTTAGAGAGAATAAAAGTAATTTTCGTATTACCTTGTACTGTGATGCATTGCGTTACGAATATGCAAATTTTCAAACACGTAAAAATGAATTTTTTTTTTAAATAAATGCGGCATTAAAAGTGCAATTCGAAATATCTTTTGTAAAGTAAAACCGAAATTCTCAAAATTAAATGCGGCAATAAACATGA